>PVKE010012247.1:0-38686 GCA_004027555.1 Craseonycteris thonglongyai
AGAGAGAGACAGAGAGAAGGGGGAGAGCCCAGAGCAGTCTCCATAGTTGTACGTCATCAGTTTTTGACATGGTTTTATTCCACACAGGTGGGTGGGGGGCCGTGCAGGGTGGGGAACTGAACTGGGGGCCTCCCGCATAGGAAGCACACCCTAGTTCAGTATATGGGTTCACTTGGGCCAGAGCCAGGATTTGATCCTTGGTGTCTGGGGCTGCAAAGTGAGTGCTTAACCTGCTGAGCCATCCTGGCTTCCCCCACTGCTCCATCATCTGTTACCTAGATCACTGAAACAGGTTTTCAACTGGCACCCTGATTCTATTTTGGCCCTCATAGTTTATTCTCTACCCAGCAACAAGAATTTAAAAATATAAACTAGATTTTATTTAATTATGTCTTCCCTACTTAAACCTTCCAATGATTTTGGGTTATTTAGCATATAGGTAACTACTGAACTTGAATCCCAAATAAACTGCAGCTTTAAGAAGGTAGAAATGTTGCTAATGATGCCTCAACAGATGAGGGACCCAGACTACTAATATGTTATTCTTCTACAATGCATAGTGTATAACCTTCATCCACCTAATCCAGGATGGATCAATGCTACCACATCTGCTTTCAGACCAGTGGTAAGTAGAAAAGAGGGCATGCCCCTTCTTGAAATAGACAACCTTGAAAATGTGCATATCACTTTCACTCACATCCTATTAGCTGTGTTACCACATTTAACTGCAAGGGAGGCTTAGAAATATAAGCTTTATTCCATTTAGTCATATATTGAGTTGGAAATTAGAAATTTTATAAGAATGGCAAAAAGGGAGAATGGATATTTGGAGGTATCATAGTAGACTAGGTGCAGTAAGACATACATCCAAATATTTTACAGCTCAACAAAATGCAATTTAATTGGTTCTCACATCAGTGTTTTTGTTGTTGGCCAGACTTCTCTCAAGGTGGTCATTAGGGTTCCAGGTAATGGAGACTTTGTCATCTTCAACACCTGGATTTGAAGGTTGCCATCAACATTTCCACCCCAGAGAGCAAGAAAGGAGAAATGGCACAGAGGTGCATGTGTCAATGATTGTTTTTGGCCAGTCCTGGAAGTATGCACATCAATTCCACGCACATTAACACTGGCTAGTTCTCATTCATGTGACCACACCTAAGTGCAATATATATTGTGAAATTGGTCAGGTCACATGCCCAGGAGAAAGAGATTTAGATGAACACCTAGCAAGGTTTCCATCTCACACAGAATAAAATCCAAAGTCCTTATCTGACTCAAAGCCCTTACAAAGTCTGGCCCATGGCGATATCACCAAATTTCCTTCAATCATCTTTCTGCTAATTTTGATCCTGCCTCTCTGGCCATTTCTTGTCCTTGAACTTACCAAAGTCTGTTTTTACCTCAGGGTCTTTGCAACCACTTTCTGTTCTGTCTTAAACCCTTTTGTCTGGATCTTCACATGCTTCAAACCCTTATTTTATTGAGTTCTCAACTTAAGATCTGTCTGCTCAGAAGGACCATCCACAGCCATCATTTTCACACTCTCCACATCCTTAATCATTTCACCATCAAATCCCTTGTCATGTTTCATTTTTCTTCACAGAACCTGCAATTTATTCATCTGTTTATTTATGGCTTGGGCTTACCCATAATTCATATATATTGTGAGGGTATTACATATTTTGTACATTGTTATATTCCTAATTTCTAGGCAATTCCTAATTGCCTAGAAAATTGTCATAGGCACACAATAAATATTAAATTAATTCAGGTAGAAACTCTTAGTTACATACAAGATATAATTTATCATAGCATTCTATGAATGAATACCTTTCCGCTCATAAATTTTCTGTTTTGAAGAACATTCTCCAGATACTTGACATTTGCATCCCTTATTTGTAGAATGGGGAAAATCATGTACCTGTGTCCTACGTGATTATCAAGATTATATGAGATGAATGCTGAGCCCAGTGTGTGTCATGTGGTCACATGATCAGAGTACACTCAACAAGTGTTAGCTATGAGCATTGCTGCTGCTGCCATCTCCAGATTCTTACAGGGAAAGTGTCAAAAATATGGGAAAAGGGGAATACTCTTACTCAGTATATTTCTAAAGCATCACCTTATCTAAATTTAGGGGGGAAAAGAAAAGATCTAAAATATAGCTATTTGCTATATTTATTCAAGCTGTTATTTTATCACGAAATATCTAGATTCTAAGCCTCTTCAGCACCAGTTTGATTGCAATAATATCAGAGCTTAGAATATGACAGTCATTCTTTTAACATGACCTATTGAAAAGAAAGCAGAACGAAATCCTTCTGGTAACAGTCTGTACTGTGCCTCATGCATTATTGAACATTACAGAGATTTCCATTTGGTTTTTATTTTCAAATTAAGAATACATTTAATCATAGAGTTGACGAATTACATCTGCTATAGTCCAGTTGACAGAACCATTAAAAGAGATATAATTATGCTAATTAATCCAGTATCTTGGCTAATTCTTACAAAGAGCTGTGACCGAAACAACCCATATGGGTGGAATCAACCAAGAAATGGCTCCCAAACACTAAAAGAGCCTGAGAATAGTTAGCTAGTAAAAACACTGAAGTAATTGTTATACAACAAAGAATCATTCTATTTGTTTTTGTAGCAATCATTGAAAACAATAAGCTCTCCCTGGACTCATTAGCATAAATATCCCTTACCCTAATGTTACGGAATCATTTCATAGGCCTTGTTATTGGTTTACCAACACACAGGGTAAATCAAGTAGATCACTGCTTGCTCAGGGACTTAGTTCTTTCCCAGCTATAGTCAAAGAGGGTGACAGGTCCTGTATGTGATACTTTACTTATAGGCACAGCACACAACTACTGGAAGGAGGCAGACTTTCTAGTGGCGGTGAAAATGTAATTCCTATGAAAGTGTAGCACATTAAAGATGGCAGCACTCTTCCTGCTCCCTGTGCTCACCACTGTTTTCAGCACAAATTCTGTTCCCACCCCTACTTGGAATTCATTACACTATTACCCAGTCTCCTCTGCTTCAAGCTGAGCTGCATTTTGGGAGAGTCTCTGAGTAAATACAGAAAAAGAATTGCTGATGGGGAAAAAAGAGAGGTTATGACTTTGGCTGGCTCAGAGGACAACTCTGCTTGTTCTGGTCAGTGCAACCTCTTGTCCTGGAATTAAGGGTAGGTGGTAGGAAGAGTCAAAGTTTTTTCTTGTTTTGGGGTTGTTGTGGCTGTTCTGGTTCAAAGGGTAGTGTTTGTGCCATCCAAGAATATGTTTCTCAATCCTCCCCATTACTGATGCACTTAGTGGAAAGTCCCTCTGAACTTTGACAGGTCTTCTCTTATCTTCAGTTTAAAATATGAGTGCCAGATTTTTTTATTTTATTTTTTTGCATATATTCTCATGGGTATTTTAATAAAAAAAAAAATGAGAAGCGATTTGTTAGGTATTGCTAATTTGCCACCACATTGACCTGAAAGTTTGTCTAAGTTATTTGATTTTGTTTATTATTAAGAAAGATAATTGAGCAGAATAATTGGATCTCAGGCCAAATGGATCATAATGATTCTTTAAGTGTCAATGTCAAATACTCAGTGTCTTTGACTGTTAGCGATAGAAGGAAAATTGGACATCATCTCATCCAAACCCTCACTTTATCTTAGGAATCTGATAGTGCAAGAGGATCAATGACTTTCCTAAGGACACATCTAGTTGGGATTGGAGAGCTGAGTAGGTACTCTAATCTTAGTCTGCATCTTTTGTTATAATATATTATGATTTGAAAATATTATTATGGGTCAAGCCTGTCTTACATATATTTTCTATTTTGACCTTCATCACAAACCTATTGAAAGTATGTGTTGTTATCCATAAAAGGCTAGTAAAGAAGTTTACTTTTTATTATAATAAAAGTAAAGAATTCTTAAATTTAAAATTTTTGCAGAGCAACTACTCAAATGACTAAATACATTTATCTGAGAAAGGACAACACAAAAATAAGGGATCTTTTCTAATGACCAAACTCTGTGCTTCTATCCAGGGTACCTACTATTAATACTGAGGTAGCAGGGAACCAGAGTTTGTAAGTAGGAAGTCAATTTGTATATATGTTAATGAATGACAGACTCTAGATAAATTGGGGAGGGGCATTATTTTATTAGGAAAGAGTCTCTGTGAACTAGCCCTACCTCAACACAGTAAGCACATTTAAATAATTATGCCTTCTTTCAGCCAAATTCCTCATAGGAGGTAGTTTCACAAATATGGTCATTTTATGACTTTTGGGTTTCTCTTTTCTATACTTGGCATTGGCCACCCACTTTGGTTCTCATGGTCTTTATGGGTAGAGTAAAACCAACTAGACTCTCCCATATAGCCCTGCTTTTCTGAGACTACACTAGGCCCGTGCCTGGAGTTTTGGCTCTATAAGCAAGCCTTTACAGTCCCGGGATTGACCACCATGATGCTAATTTCATGCATTCCATGACAATTAGACCACTTTTTCCCTCAGAGAGGACAATCTTACTTTCCACAGTTTTAGCAGATACTTCTAGATTACCATGGCAAGCTAATCAAATGGTGGGATGAGTTGAAGTCACTTACTCTGTGCTAATCATGGAACACGGCTTCAGAAGAGACCTTGGGAAAACATCTTGCCCAAGACTCTTCTGTGAGGTGAGTGAATGCTTTGTATCAGGCACACCACGAGGTCACCTCTCCTTTTCTTAGTCAAATGCATAAATGACACAGAACTTCTTTGGGAATTAACTTTAGCTGACATTAAAAAAAGTGGTGACTGTTCCTTATGTTTAAACACAACCTTCCTAGTTTAATTTAACTTTATTTCTTCTTCATTTTTGATTTATTTTTCTCTAGGAGAGGTGGGTTGAAGAAGGACAGTATTTTACGTTTGTGGAATGACAGTATGGGCATTGAAGCAGAAGCCAGGCAGATAAAGAAAAGGTGACCTTACAATGGCTTAGATGGGTGAACTCTGACCCAAAATGGGAGTGACCAGATAAGATGTGAAGAGTGGCCTTGACATTCAAGGAAGTTTGGGCCTGAATTGCCTGCATATATTATCTAAATTGTTCATCTCACCTTAGTGCTCAGTTAGCATAGGAAAGAACCAGAAGACACAAGAAAACAGATCTTGGAGTGGGGAGCATTAGAAAAGAAAGGCTGCCCCAGGGTACCTACTGTTAATACTGAGGTAGCTGGGAACCAGAGTTTGTAAGTAGGAAGTCACTAAGCTGCCTTTATTGCTCTAAGAAGCAGCACTCACACCCCCTCAGAACCTCTCACATATCTCCGAAGAATCTCTTGAATCCAGAGGTGGAGCTTGAGAACATAGACGTGAAAATGCTCCAAACACCAGGAGGCTCCAGGACTACCTTGGTGGCTAAAGCTGTTTTTGAAATCAAGCTTTATGGGCAGTATTCTCTGACTCCAAAGACCCTCATGGAGATTTGAGAAGCGATTTTTTTTTTTTTTTTTTTTTTTACAATGTCTTCTTAACTTTAAAATGGCCAAGTGCTTGCTTAGCTGAGACAAAATGCTCTTTTAGAACCAAACCTAAAAATTACCTTGACAGTCTTTGGAGGTAGTGAAGGGAAATAAGAAAGTGTTATTAGGTGTGACAAAGGCATTTCCCTTTTCCATCTCACTTTGACCTCTGACCACAGCAGCTACATAGACCAAGGTTTCAGTTAGCAGCTAATCAAACCAGGGACCAGGGACGTGGCAGGCTTGCTAGGACATCCAGTTCACCAACATCAATAGGAACTTTCTTCTATCTGTTCTCTGTTTATTCAAGTGTCACATGTCTAGCCTCACTGCTACATGTGTTTTCATTTCAAGATAGATTCTCCAAAACCTGGCATTAAATGGCTTCTGCAAGCACAAGAACACAAGATAAAAGAGACCAACTTTGAACTAAGCCTGATGTTTTTTCTGGGGACTGTGTTAATCAGAGAATTTAAGAATCTCTATTCAAGAACCCTTCTTTCTCAGCCCATAGGGTCAGATAGATCTAAACTGGTTCGTATTTTAATATAAATAAAAGTTGAAGAAAATGTTGTGACAAAAACAAGCAAACAACAACAAAAACAATTCTCTGTAAGGGTGAAAATATCCAAACTATGCTTGATATGTAAAGCATTTTCCACTGGCATATTTTCAAGGGAGAATACCTTCTCTTCAAATTGAGAGCTGCTCAAGTTCACATACAGCACTTATATGGGCTTAAGACAGTTCCAAAAATAACATTATTCCTGAGTCTATGAGTGGTAAAGAGTCAGTGTAAAAGGCTTATAAAAAATAGAAACCTATACAAGAAAAAATAGAATCCTCTAGTAAACCTTTAATCATTGAGAACCACTGTTAACATCTGGTATTTCCTTCTAGTCTTTATGCATTGTTAAACATCACTATGATTAGATTATGTATAATGTAATAGGAAATAACACTTTGCAAATACTAAACCAATGCCTTTTCATTTCTCCATTTTATTCCTTTGTATCTTTCAAAGCACCAGGTTGGTTGGATAAATGGACTTTTTGCCCCAGGGAGAGAGGGCATTGGTAGTGACTGGAAACTCTTCCAACCTTTTGTCCTCTTCTCAGTAGATTGCACCACCATCCAATCACGTGCTAAGACCAGATTCCTTGGGAAAGGTTTGGCTCTTTTCCTCTAAGCCTCATATCCATTTAATCAACATATTATATTGGCTTTATCTTCAAAATATATACCCAATCTGACACTGCTAACCATCTCTACTTATATCCTCCAAGTCCATGCCACAGTTGTCTCTTTCCTAGACTAATGAAGCAATCTTTTTAAATTTTATTTATTTATTTGTTTTGCTTCATCTCTTCTCTCTTCAACGTCCCACTCAGCAGTCAGAAACATATTTTTAAAATAATACTTAGTTTATCATTATCATGCTCAAGATTTCCAAATGCATTCCCATTGTCTTTAGCATAAAATCTTAACTATGTTTTACAGTAATGGTTCTCAAATATTTTGGTCTCAGGATCCCTTGTCACTCTTTAAAATTATTGAAGGTTCCAAAGAGCTTTTAGTTATGTGGCCTATATCTAGCATGTATGTACTGTATTAAAAATTAAAGTTAATAAAATTTAAATATTTTATAATTATTAACTATTTTAAATAAATAACATTTTATGGAGAGCAGAAATTAAAATAATAAGGTGAGGAGAATTGGGCATTGTTTTCTATTTTTACAAATCTGTTTAATGTCTAGTTTAATAGAAGACAGCTGGATTCTCATAAGTACGTCTGCATTCTACCTGTAGCAATATTTTGCTTTGTTTGAACTATACAAGGGCTGTCTGAAAGTGTCCAGCCATGTAACCATTCTTGTTACATTGACAATGGCTGAATTTTTTTCCAGACAGCCCTCGTATAAAGAAGCCTCACACAGGAAAGTATTTGGCAAAAAAAGGGCCTCATGGAACTCCTTGAGGATCTCAGGAATCGCCATGGGTCCCTGGCTTTGAAAGCAGCTGGTCTACAAAGTCCAACATGATCTGGCCCCTGCCTATCTCTAGTCTGAACTCGAATCATCTCTCCTTTCTCTATTCCAGAGATACCAGCCTCTGACCAGTCGCCCTTAGACCCTCTGAATAAGTCCAGCCCCAGGGCTTTTGGCTTTACTGTCCCCTATGTACTGTTGCTTCTTCTTCAATGCTACCCACATCTGAACCACCCACATGCTTTTGTGTAACTTGTTACCTTGATTTGCTTAATGTCAGGTTAAACAATCATTTTTGTGAGGAAGAAATGGCATAGGTCCTACACACATCTTTAAGTTTAGCATCTGGTTTTTGCCTTGTCATATGAAGCACTCAATAGCTACTCATTTATGGACTAATTGGCATATCACTTTTGGTGGTTTTACTGTCTGCTTGCTTAACACTCAATTATGATTTATAAAAAATACTAGCTTGCTAAACCCTATGATTTGTGTTATGTTGTGAATACTGAAGACAAACACTAATGAGTGGTTCTCATAATGCTTTTTAGTGCTTTAGAGTGAAATTCTCTGCATGCTGTTGAATTGCAGTGGGAACATTAAATCTGTGAATTCATCACAAATGTATTTTATTGATTCAGTTTCAACACTTCAAATCAACATAATTGGATTAATATTAGGTTGCAATTTGACCAAAGTAAGCATTTCCTTAGATTACTTCAGATCACTAGCATTCCAGGAAAATGATAGAACTCTTCTTGCTCTTATGGCTTATTGGTTTTCCTCAGATTTTATGCCACTATTTTAGTAAAGGCCCTTCTCTGGTTAGGTTAGACTTGACCATCTGGAAGCAATATGCAGTTTTATTTAAAATAAAATAATACGCAATTTTCTGAAATAAGCTTTTTATTTTATTTTAATACTAGGCAGTATTGACTTTTTGTAAGCATTTGAGTTAAGATGATAGGAAGAAGAAAACCAGGTAGGTAACTAATTAATCAGTATCGAAAAAGTGAGAGAGAAAATAACACAAAATCTGATTTGTTTTTCTGTCTTTGAATGCATATTGGAAAAACATTTAATTTTAAACTATACTGAATGCTTAAATAAAGAATCTGAGTATAAATTCTTCTTGCACAAATGTTTACAATTAATCAGTATTTCAGTCACAACAGAGAGGAAGGGAATGTAAGATTACATCTAGCAAAATGCTTTTTCCTTTATAGAAATGAAACTGTCAGCTTTCCCCTTAAAGGGCCAAGAAGAAAAGGGGCTGTGGCTTTGTAGAGTAGTAATGCCACTTCCTCTCCCTTCTACCCATTAATCTTTCCCTGGGTACCATACATGTCCCCGTGACCTTTAGCCTTCCAGGGCCAACCTTTCCTTTAACACAAATTAATTGGAGCTTCTTACCGGAACAACGACATGCAGTGCAGGTTATGTGGTTCCTCTCACCAAGTATTTCTAAGAGTCCTCAAAGAATACTGACATGTCCCATGAAGATGTTTCCCCTGCGCTTGTCCCTTTCGCCAAACTGCTGCTCCTCTCTCATATAATGGCTTGTCCAGGCTATAGTGAGTTCTCCCTTACAACTGTGTCCCACACATGGCTCTAGACAACTTTATATCTCCAAAGCACAGCTAAATAAGGGTTTTTTTCAAGAGAACTTCAATGAAGGCTTGGAGATTACTAAATGAATTATAAAGTGGATATATATATATATATATATATATATATCCAAATATTATTATTCTTTTTAAAAAAAGGTTTAATTTTTATTGTTTGAGAGAAAGAGAGAGAGAGAGAGAGAGAGAAGAGAGGAGGGCCCAGAGCAGTCTCCAGAGTTGTACAGCATTGGTTGTGACATAGTTTCACTCCACACAGGTGGATATGGGGCCATACAGGGCAGAATCAATCTGGGGGCCTCCCACATAAGAGGCAAGAATCTTCACCACCATCTGGCAGTTACCAGTTATGCCACAGTTCAGATGTGGGTATGCATGGGCCAAGACTGGGGCCAGAATTCGATCCCTAGACCTTGCAATACAAGACAAGCACTCGTTCTGTTGAGCTATCCCAGAATCCCCCCAATATCACTATTCTTAAGTCTATTATCTGTGCCCTTCTATAGGTCACCCTCTCTTGATTTTCTTTCTCCTTGACACTCAGACTGCTACCATCTTGCAGGGATCTTTGCCTGTGTCCTCCTACCTGAAATGCAGGCTCCACACATGGTCCCAGAGACCCTGACCCAGTCCCAGACCTGTATCCTTCCATTAGCTGGGACGATGGGCAGTAGCAACCCTCTCGCCCTTCACTGTAGCGTGTATTTCCCGTAGGCTGGGTTATTCAGGCCTAACACCAAGGCTGTGGGACAAATCAAGCAGCCCAGTTTACTTCCTCTTCATATTTTCCAGGTAAAAGGTGAAGATAAGGTCAGACTCCTAGCTCCTTCTTGGCCTGGCGTGGGGGGATATGTAATGTCTTCCAGGAACCCTAGCCCCTGTGGCATCTCTGTGAAAATCAGAAAAAAAATGCCCGTCCTCCAGGAAGACTAACACCTCATGGACCAGCAAGCTAGAGAGTTGGCTGCTTCTCCGCTCTTAGCGAGTGTACCAAGTGGGGCGCATTCTACGTGCTGCTTCACGGTTGCTCCGATTCTGCCAAGCTTTAGTCTGGTCAAAACTGCTCACCAACGTACATCTGTAAGAAAAGGGCTCGTCCATCTGTGACATCTGCTTTAGTCACAGACTAAATCTCTATTGGTTTGGGTTCACCCACAGGGCTCTACCTCCCGAACAATGGAGAGACTGACAGATCTATAACCAAACTGGCTCAAGAAGTGGTTTCTTCCAGAACAAAAGGAAGGTTTGCTCCCTGATTTATTCCAGCTTCTATCCTAGAACAACAAAAAATACTGATAACTTCAAAAAAGAGCACAAAGACCTTTTTATTTGGAGAGACGTTATTTTCTTTTTACTTAAAAAAAAATTGCTTTTTATTTAAAAAGTGAAAAATAATAAAGGACACGAAGCCCATGAGTCCACCTGGCTACCCTGACTCTTATCATTTTACGATGGATCTTTCTAGGATGTAAAATCTCATTTCTCTACTGAGTAGGAGCAAAAACTAAGAATATTTCAATAAAAACAAAAACCATTTTACATTTGTGCAGTTATTATCTAATTTGAGGGAAACCAAGAATCCCCCCTCTGCCCCAATCAGGCTTATGTTAGCCCTCCCCACCCCCACCCCCACCCCCAGGTCACCAGGGCTTGTTGAAGGTGTATCAGGAGAATGAGGTTTCCTGGGACAGGCAATGCCTTAACTAAGCCCTGAGGGAAGAGAAGACCCTTCCAGACCAGACCCTTCCGTCCCCTAGTATCTCTGATAGCACCTTTGGAAGCCTGTTTTACAAAGCAGAACTCAGATCCAGGGCTTTCAGACCCCGCTCTGCTTCCAGGGTTTCTTCCATCGGTTCATTCCTTTAGCAACCTATTGTTTGAGTGTACTGCGTGCTCCCAATTGCAAATTGAGAGAAGGAAGCAGGCAATGGGGGTGGGAACAGACCCCCAAACACTGGACAAGGCTTTGGTCAGTTCTTTAGGAGTCTGTGCTGGGTTCTCCTTGCCCCACTCCCCCCATCCCCCAAGCTGCCCACATGTTCCCTACCATCCTCCTCCACCTCCCCTGAAAGAGCCACGTGTCCTCTCCCTTTCACAGACATGACACAGGCCTTGAGGTCATGGAGCATGGAATGGCTCTGTTGGGTCAGGGTATCAGGGCGGGCTTCCAGGAGGAGGAGGCGAAGGCCTGGAGAGTAAGGGAGACATCAGCCAGGCATGGCTTAGGCACTGCTCCTCGACTGAGCCGGGACACCCAGGGCCTGGAATTCTAGGGCAGCTGGGAGAGCCGTTGGGTAGAGGTGATGGTGGTGGTGGTGGTGGTGGAGGGGGTGGGGGTGGAGGGGATGTGGGAGGGGGTGGAAGGGGTGGAGGGTGGTGGGGTAAGCTAAGTCCAGATGCTAGTGGTGTCTGCTCTGCCCAGCTTCCTTGATCACCTCAAAGTCTTTCCCTCACTAGGGAGAAAGGCAGGACCTTCTCTATACAAGCCCTTAATTTATTTTTATTCTTATCTGCCCTGGTTCTTGCGCCAGCCCTCAAATATGCACATTGGAGTTTGTTCTACCAGAGAGAAATAAATTAATTAATGGTCACAAAAGAAGTCTTCTCTGTTTATATGTATTCATGTCCTTATTTGCCTATTTTGAAAAACAAAGCACTTCTAAAAACATATTTTTAAAACAGGAAATATAGTGCTTCTGAGTGCAATCTCATTTGCATTCTCTTTTTCTCTGTGAATGTATTATTCTATGCTTAAGTGAGATTTCACTGGTTTTATGTGGGTAAGTTTTCAAAGAACCCCAATAACATGCAAGAATCATCCCTGCTCTAGTGTGACTTTAGTCAGACTTTAATTTCAAGCAATGGCTTTAAAAAAAAACAGTGAAACAAGAATAATTTGTCTAAAGTAAGAAATGACCATTGCATGACCAATGGGGATATAATATTTTAGCAGCCACTATTTAGCAATCTTAGGTATGGCATTAGAGACGAAGCTGATCTGGTGCTCTTTTTAAAGAAAACTACAAATAGCATCATTCATCATATGCCTGGTTACTGAACGTATAGAAAATACCATTAATATGAGACCATCTGTGTGATTCAAGTTTATTTTGTTACTATCTTTTTAATAAAATGATTAAATTGGATATTGACTTACAGTGTCCTGGGATATTCATTTAAGTAGACTGAGGAGTTGTATAAACATAGACATATGAACATGCGCCTACCATGGGGATTAAAATAACGGCCCCAATTCAGTGATGCCTGTGACAAGATGAGAAATCAACCTCCTCGTTCCTTACTTCCCCAAATACCTCCAGGAGACCGAGTTCATTCAAGGGTCACCACAGGGCTGCAAATCTGTGATGAGATGGTCGTTCAGAGAATAAGTGTGTATGCGTGTCCTTGATCATCCTAGGGTTGGTGAATATCTTTGAAGTGCGAAAAATTACACCAGTTCCTATCCTGGTCCATCACCACCATTGTCTTCCTCTAGTCAATCCAGTCCTGAAAAATGTGAATGAGCACGTTTTGTGTTTGAGAATCTACAAGAAGGAGCCACTGGCCTGCAAGGGAGCAGACCCTGGTTCTGTGAGTGGCGAATGCTGAGCCCACCAGGAGTCTGGAAGATGACAAGTCTCTGAGCGGCAGCAGGAGGCATTGCTTCTGCATGGGCATCAGGTCAGCGAGAGGGGCAGCTGCAGAACACAGAACCTCACCTGCCGCAGCACATTGGCCACCACTTGCCCTTGTTATCACAATAGGAAAACTTGTCCTGTGACTAAGGGGCTGCAGGTTCCAAAGACCCTAGAACAACCTGAGCTAGGCACAGAGGAAAGGTTGCAAATCCCGTCAAGATGATTTCAGGGCATGAGGGAGTGAGGGGTGGCACAGTGGGATATCACAGAATTTCTTGGCTTAAGGACCATTGTCGTTAATCAAAATATGCATCTAATGCAGGTAGAGCTCAGGGGTAGAGCATGTGATGCAAAGTACGCATCTAAGACTGGAGGTGGGGAAAGGAAGCACACAGACATACAAGCCAGCTCTTCTCACGGGACCTGGCCTTACTGACAGGCATACAAGTAAAAGTAGCATAGATATGCTATGTTTAATTAACGAGCAAAACGGCAGTGTTTGTCTATCCATTTTCTATTTCTGCATAACAAATCACCACTAGTTTAGCCGCGTCCTATAACACGTGCTTTCTCTTGATGAGGAGTCCATGCATGTATGGCTTAGCTCTGTCTTCTGCTCAGGGTTTCATAGGCTGAAATCAATGTGTTGGCTGATTTCACCTGAGACTTGGGATTCTCTCCCACCCTTCTTTGTCGTTGGCAAAATTCAGTTCCTTATGGTTATGGGGCTGAGGCCCTAAATTCCTAGAGGCCACCTGCTCTTTCCCACCACATGGATTTTTCCACAACATGGCAGTATATGCCTTTGAATCCAAGAGGAGAGCAACTTTGCTGTCACAAATCTCTCTCAGGAAAGGCCTGAATTGTCTTATAAAGAGCTCACCTGATTAGGCCAGGCCCACCCGAGATAATCCCAACCTCCAACCCCCACCTTAATTCATTTTAACCATTTTTAAGTGTACAGGTCAGTGACATTAAGGACATTCATTGTTGTACAACCGCCATCACTGTCAGTCTCCAGAAGATTTTCAACACCCTATGTTGAAAGTCTGTACTTATTATACTATAACTCTCCATTTTCCCCACCTCCCAGACTCTGGTAAACACTACTGTACTTTCTGTCTCTATGAATTTGACTATTTTAGGTACTGTATATAAATAGAATCATATAGTATTTGTCCTTTTGTGTCTGACTTATTTTGCTTAGTTTAATGTCTTCAAGGTTCATCCATGTGCTAGAATTTCATTCCCCTTTTTAAGACTAATATTGTATGTATATAGCGCATTTTGTCTATCTATTTATCCATAAATGGACTTTTGGGTTGTTTCTCTCTTTAGGCTTTTGTGAACAGTGCTGCTATGAACAATGTTGTATCAGTATCTATTTTAGTTCCTGCTTTTCATTTTATTTTACAGTGAGAAATTTTTGTATCTAGAATTAGACAGGTGGACTCATCTTACGAGTAGATGATCCCAATTTTGTGGGCAACTCTAAAGCATCGTAGTCAGGAGCCAGTCGAGCCCATGCCTTCTCTCCATCAGGCCTGACCAACATCAGCGAGCTCCTTCCAGCCTCTTTGCTCGGGTGCTTGTTGGCCTCGACACCCACAATGAACACATGCGTATTGTCTTCTGTCTTCTTCGTGGCTGACTCGGGAGTCCAGGGGGATTTGATGATGGCTTAGTGGTTGCGTCTCTGGGGGAAGCTCTTCTCAGGGTATCTGGGCTAGCTTTGGAGGTATGGTATCTTGGGCCTTCAAATTGCGTGCGATGTGCAGATGTGTGTGTGATGTGTGTGTGTGTGTGTGGCTGTGGACACCTTTTAGCACTACTCTCTTTGCCTTCAAAGCCTCTGCTTTGGCATCTTGAAGGCCATTTTAGGATTACGACTCACCCAATTTGACATGGAGTCAGCTAAAGAATAGTATAAATCTTCCTTGGATTCTGTGAAACCTCATTTCAATCCAATTTCCTCAATTGTAAACGCTGTAAACTCTACCAGTAGGAGACTATTAAATGAATTAGTATTTTTTAAATTTAAAATATAAATGAAAAATTCTTGCTTGTGCATAATATGTAAGAACAGAATTAGGCTTTACAAAGAAGGTCAAGCATTGTCTAAGAAAACATAACTTTCTTTTCTTCTCTACCTTAAAAAAGATAAAGCTTAATCTGTTTCCACAAGTCACTGGGTTCAGGTTCCCTGGTGCCTGCTTTTTTTAAAGCTATGTAGAGATTGCAAGAGAAAAAGCTTTCCCACCATCTACTACAAAACAGGCCTACTGCGTGGCTCCCACATTGGGCCTTGACTAATGATAAAACACCAATACTAGTCTTCCAACTCTGAAGTAAGAAGCATCAAATCAATCTACTTGCATGGCTAGATCATTCTGAGCAAAGGGAAGCCTGTAGATAAAAAGAGCCAGGCAACAGGAATTCCTCAAGGCTGTGGCAATAACTTCAAAGCCTTCCACCTTCATGCATTGTCCTAAGAGAGAAAAATACATGTGCCAAAATTCTGCCATTGGGACTAGCTGCATAATTATACGCTGCCAGCTGCCTGGTGGAATTCCTTGGACAGTAGCTGGGCTTGCACCTGAGTACTTGCCAGCATGCACGTCACACATACTAGCTCCCTGCATGGCCGCAGTGGAGGCGACCAAGACCATGCAGCTTCACCCAAAGTAGAAACTCCTAAGGCGGGATCTTGTCCCTGGCTGTACCAATGGGAGCTCTGCAAAGATCCTCTCAACGGCTCGTGCGGCTTTCCAGATCTGTCTGCCAGGGCTTATCCTGAATAGTTTCGATAGCTTGCAGTGAGCAGCCACGCCAGCCCGAGAGCACAGGTCAACCGACACAGCTCTCGGCTTTACTCCCTGCAGGTTCTGAGTACTGATTCCGCCATTTGCAAAGCCAGTGGTGCCCTCCGATTTGAACTAGGCCACGGCAAGACCTGCACACATGATACTTGGAGGAGAACAACACCCCGTATGCAAAAGCCAAAGCCAAAACCAAAACTCAAACCTGATCTAGAGATCGTCAAGACGGTTCTCTGGAGTGTTAAACTAGGATCACAATGTGACAGTGGGGAAGTAGACTCCTTGTAACTCCTCGCCGAGCTCCTCAGTTGTATACTTGTATAGAACTGAGGGACAAACTCTAAAAGTCCCCAGTTTTGTTACACAGAGGTTGAGTGGTGTGAGTTATCTGATACCGTTTCCATGGCCCCGAGCACGTCTAATGTAAAATACTGTGTAGTAAATGACCCCTCTCTTCGGAGAAGCGTCTCTGAGGTCCTGGGTGCCAGACACTCCCTGCTTTGCATTCTCACAGCATCTGGTTCATACTTTTCTGATCACGCATACGGTCCATACTGCATGAGCGTTACCCAGCAGTGTGGCTGTTGCTTAGGGTTCACCCTTCTCCTCTACGAAGCAGGGGCCTGTCTTGTTTTCTGGTGACCTAAAACACTGCTCGGCACTAAGTGATGGTTATGTGAATGTTGTTGCCTCAACAGAACTACTTCCTGCACATAATTTCTCCTTCTACCACTCCTGCTTACGTGAGTCCAGTCACTTCCAGAGAAGAGGGGGGACCCCCGAGACAATTTTCACCTAATTACTAGAGAGTATTACTTGTCACAAAGAATCACTTTGTTCACTAAAACAGCCTAAAATGAGACCGTGAAACCTGAATAAAGGTAATGTTGGCATTTTTCTTCTCAGGAAATCAATCCAGATTTGTGATCAATACAAACTAGGATGAGACCAAGACAGTCACTAACACTTATCTGACATGTCTTCAAAGCCTGGGTGAGTTTTTGGACCACTCTGAGGTTTGATTTCCTCTCCAGGGCAAGCCAGGGGTCAGCCAAGAAATCCTGTCCTAATACAGATGTCTTAGGATAAGCCCTTTGGGGCAGCTCTGAACTGGAGCTCCATAATCTAGGCCAAGCTTGTCCAACCCACAGGCTGCGAGCCACATGTGGCCCAGGATGGCTTTGAATGCGGCCCAACACAAATTTGTAAAGTTTCTTAAATTATTATGGGATTTTTTTTTTTTGCGATTTTATTTTTTTTTATAGCTCATCAGCTATCATTAGTGTTAGTGTAGTTTATGTGTGGCCCAAGACAATTCTCCCAATGTGTCCCAGGGAAGCCAAAAGGTTGGACACCCCAGATCTAGGCAAATATTAATAGGTTGCATTTTACATACTAACGCTAATAGAAGTCCTGGATGTTGGACTGAGAAAGCTCTGTGGCCCAGTGAGCGGGAACTTCATAATGAATGTAGCCATCATGGGTATGAATGGGGAATCAGAGGCACTAGAGCCAGACATCTCCACCTTTGCTCTAATTACTTCCCAAATGAGAACAAAATTACTACATATAGACATTAATTATTTCAAACTTGAGGAATGCAGAGATGACGAGTTTACAACAAATGCCCTGAATCTAGACTTTCTTCTCAAAAACAGCCCCTAAGTTTCCTAGAGAAATGCCTGGGAGCTAAAAACAATAAAATGTCCCAGTACAGATCCTTCTCCATGTGCCCTTGCAGATTTGGCTGAATGTAATCCCCACAGGAGCCTTTTCTGTGGACCTGGAGCCAGTTCCTAAAGGCCAAGTGCAGCCCGTTTGATTGATTTGCTGATTGTGCAGCTGCTGACCTGAACATGGCAATGGGGGAATTGCTCCTTGGCCGCCGAGGGGAATAATAATAAGAGGACAGCCTGCCAGGACAAGGCATCTGGCAGAACTTGTTGAAACCTTCTCTATTTCTAGAACTTGGAGTGCACATGGACCTCCAAGGCACTAGGGAGGCCTCCAGCTTGTCCTTAGTGCACCTAAGAGGAATTGTTTGCGATCTTTGACCCCCCACGACCTACCCAGGTACTATGCTGGAGCGTGTTTCAAGGGCTTTATTTCCACAGGTGGAGAATTTATCTCTGTCTTCCACCAACCCCAACAGCCATGGCTCATTTCTATGGGTCTATGGGAGAAGAAAAAGCTGAAATCCTCAAAATAAAAGCAAAATACTGACAAGGTCATTTTCTTTGAAGTGACTGATATAAGTATTGGGTCACATGAGTAGAAGAAACACTGACGTACGTTCTCAGCTGCAACACATGAGCCATGATTTAAAAATATCCTCATGGAGACTTAACTGTCCTTTGGTTTCTTTCATTACACCATGGTTAGGTACTAATAAGGACAATACACAATGGGTATCCACATACCAGTCACATGTATGCATGATTACACATACTCAGTTGTGTAAAATAAATAAAGCAGTGGTATTCAATAAAACTGCCTGCTTTTGATTTCTTAAAGATACAACATTTGGGTCTTCAAGCTCAACGATATTAAACAGAAGAAAGATAACTAATGATCATCACACATAAACTGTGATTGAATCTATTGGCTGGATGAAAACCATGACAGAAAATAAAATCCATACATTGGCCAAACTGCAGACTCTCCCAAAGGCCTGTGGGACTCATTATTAAAAAATAAAATTCTGGTATGAGTGAGAATTTTTGAGAACAAATTAGACAACTATCATCACCATGTTACTTCTCATATTTAAAAGTTATTGACATAATTGTTCTATTTATGTTTCAATAAATGTAGCTCAACATAATCATTTAAAATATTATGTCAGCTGAAATGCTTTTCTTTATAAATCGACTGGCACATTTCTCTGCATACTTGTTTATTTCTGTCTCCCTCTGCCCCCCACCCCCACCCCCCAGTGGGATGATGTGTTATCTGGGGACATTTTGGTCACCATCAATTCTTTTTCCTTATTATCACCCGCCTGCCCACTTGAATTTCACGAGCAGCTGACTTAGATGACTACTCATCTTCCTTGAAATCTAGACTTTGCTGACAAGCCCAGTGTGGCTATTTTTATACTCTGTATCAAGGTGTTGTTTGAATTGATTGTCCCATTCAGTCATAGAAGTGAACCTGGTCACTCTGCAGGCACAAGATGAAAAAAGGGAAGTTGAGTAATGCCAGGTTGAGCTATGGAGAGGCCACTGAATTATAACAAGAAGGGAGGGAGGGTCAATTACATGGTGATGGAAAGAGAACTGACTCTGGGCGGTGAGCACACCATGCAACACACAGATGGTATATTATAGAATTGTACACTTGAAACCTATATACTTTTACTAACCAATGTCACTTCAACAGATTTAATAATAATAAAAAAAAACAATCATTGATTACTCAGTCACTTTTCTGAGGAAAAAGTTTGGGAAAGACTCTGATTCCTGAAGATTTATTTCTGATATCTATTTTGCAGAAGAAAATGAAATTACCATAGTTTGAAGTCTTTTTGCATCCTTTTCACCACTTATTTCTCTATTTATTTACACCATCATTGCATTAACATCTAATAGAGAGTTGAGGTGGAGGGAAGCTGGGAGTAGTAGAAAGATAAATAAATTCAAGTCTTAGGGCACTCACTATCTATAGAGGAAAGAAAGACAAAAACATATGAGATGCAATGATAGGCAGGCAACCATTGCACTTACAACCAGCAGTGTCTCCGGCTATTCTATCTCTTCTATGAGTCTCTTTTCTGTAAAAATGCTTGAAGCTCTTCTGTATATCCCACCATGCTGGGCACCTGGCAGATGAACCAAAGTATTGCTCAAGTTTCATTGGTTTAGCTTTTGTCCACTTTTTTTTCTGTTTATTAAATGAATTTGCATAGTCTTAGTTGGTTTATGAGACACTAGACTTTGAAATATTACAAAATAACCTTACTGCAATTCAGTGGTTTTTATATTTTTTAAAAATCTTCTCACCTTCCAACTCTAAATTAATCATTCCAGTAGTCAGGGACAATCTATTATATAACACAGTCTCCTCAGTAGTTTAAAGGACACCAGTTAATGATTGATAGATCAGGAGAGGCCCTGAAATTTTGAAATCAAAGAGTGTGATACACAAGGGGACTGTGCTCCAGGTGAAACACACCTAGGTGTCTTTATTTAAATTAAAAAAAAAATTTAAGTAAACATATTACTCTGTTAAGTGCTGCAAATTATTAAAGCAACATTCACACAAGTTACCAAGTGGTATTTAACATTTGAAAATTTTACACTAATTTGGGCACTTAATACAGTCATGTGCTATTTAACAACAAGAAAACATTTTGAGAAAAGCATGATCATTAGATGATTTTGTCATTGTGTAAACATAGAGTGTTCTTGCCCAAACTTAGATGGTGGAGCCTACTACACATGGAGTAGCCTAAGCTCCTAAGCTACTAGCCTGTACAGCATGTTATTGTACTGAATAGGTAACAATTGTAACACAGTAATAAGTATTTGCATATCTAAACATAGCTAAACATAGAAAAAATACAGTAAAACGATGGTATAAAAGGTAAAACATGGTACAACTGTCTAGGGCAGGTACCATGGTACATGGAGCTTGCCGGACTGGAAGTTGCCCTTGGTGAGTTGGTGCATGAGTAGTAAGTGACCATGAAGGCCTGGGACAGTACTATATACTTTATAAACACGGCTCACTTAGGCTACAACATGAGACTAAGTCAAGCACAAGAGAAAATGATGCTAGCAAGAAGCTTGATAAATACAAGATGCATGAAGCAGCTGTTGTTGTAACAGAGCATATTGTTTTACAGCAAACTCTTTTGTATAAGTAGAAAGAACATGCTCTAAAATAATGATAAAAGTATAGTATAGGGAATGCATAAGCCAGTAACATAGTCACGTACTTTCATTGTCAAGTATTATATACTGCACAGAATTGTACTGCTATAGTTTTATATGACTGATGGCATAGTAGAATTGTTTACACTAGCATTACCACAACATGTGAGTAATGCACTGTGCTACGACATCATGACAGCTACTATGTCAGGAGGCAATAGGAATTTTTCAGCTCCATTACAATCTTATGGGACTACTGTAATATATGGTTAGTTATGGACCTAAACATTATGCGGTGCATGGTTGTATTTAGAAACCTTTTCTGACCATATACAAAAAAGTTAAATTTGGATGACAAATCTAATGAAGTGAAGACAATTAAAAACGTCATTGTCAGACTTTTTTCTTGGGAAAACGGGCACTGCATAGCTGAATATCTTAGCTCTAAAGATGAATTTGGTGTGACAGCTATAGAATTGGATTAGCCAAGAAAGCCCGAGGGTTAAATGAGAAACACTGAAGTTGATGATTTCTTTGAAATAAAGAAAGAAGAGTCTACTTATTATCCATTCCTCAAAACTTCCAAGACAAAGTATTACAATCATTTATTCCTATAGAGCAACAGAGCAATAGGCTGTGCAGTAGGTTGACTGGTTTCTTTCTCTTGCTCTGATTGAGAGTCAGTTATATCCTCACTTGATAGGGTGGGCTCATCATCCATTCCTGGAGTTGGGTACTATAAGGCCTTATGGGGGAAGAGAAATGAAGTCAAATGAAGTGTTCAAAGGCCTCCTTGAGGGAAAGAACATGATAGTGATGGCAACTCTCCTGAGACTGGTTTGAGAGGCAATGAAACAGGTACATCCAGGAGGTGGGCAGTTCAAGGAGAGGGCTGGCTACCTGCCCTCAGACAGGTACTCACAAAAATACTACCTCAGTGAGTGAATCCACTACTTTCCAGGGAATGAAACTTGTGGGTTCTGAACCTCATCAGTAACCCAGAGTTCTTTGAACTTAGAGACGTACCTTATGCTAGGAAATTGATTGTGAGGTAAAAACACAGAATGCCAATTGATTAAATTTTAAAGAGAAATGCAATGGTCAAAGAGACTTCACATTCAAGTTGGTCTGATCAGGGAAAAATACATGAAACGTTTATATCGAGAAAAAGGAAACAGAACTAAGGGAATGTGATACGTGAACAGGATGTGCAAGAAGCGTCAGTGCTGCCTGCCTGCCATGTCTGTCCTCAGAGCGTGACTACACTGGCCAGGCAGACTGGGCAAATCTACTTCTTGCCATTGTTCGGACGAGCACAACTCATATTTGGACATGATTGTATATATCTTTATTTCAAATTATGATGCGCTTACTAGTTTAATTTTGAAGAACAATCTTACTTCCCTTTATACAGATTTTTGAGGTCCATTCTTCTGTCTCTCCAAGGGTCTGTGTTGGGAAGGAAAAAGCTTTTCTCTTCTCTTCTAGATTCTTTTGACTGGCCTAATAATTAAATCAGCATGAGACAGACTAACAAGAGAAAATTACCAAATTTTATTACATACATGCATGCATGCATACATACATACATACATATACACATACTAGAACCCCATATACATGAGAGAGTCAGAGACCCCACATACAGGAGAGATTTTGAGGTAAAATGAGGTATATGCTACATTCTGAGCTAAGGAATGAGGTAAGAGGAAGGACGAGGTAATTTACAGGACATAATAATAAGAACAGATGTTCAATAATTAGATATTTACCCTGCCCTACAGTATTAACTCTTAATATGGGCAAGGCTCCCAATTTCAATTCTTCAAGAGAGTTGTACAAGTTTCCTTTAAGCCTGTAGAGACTTAATGGCTTTCAGCTCAAAACAATCCATATATCACAGAGGTACATCTGGAACAACCTGTTCTGAACCCCTACAACTATCTGCAAGATACCTGATCAAAAGATAGACCAATTTGGGAATACAGCAATAAAATGTGTTTGTGATGCCTACATAGTCAAAAGGCACAACTAAAATAGCGGCAGACTCTAAAGAGATCAGCAGTGACCACAGACCCATGTGCTGGACAGCACATATGCCCTTGATCTATGACCGAAGGTCACTTCTGGCATGCCTACCCCTGAGGAAAGCCCTCCAAGGATGTGGAGTTCTTAAAAACGGTTTCTCCACAGTCTGTTCTTTGATCCACAGTGAAAACTTTCATCAGATATTGAGTCATTTGCTGAAATTTATAGTCACAACTAAACACAGAATTTTATGTACTCATCTTTCCTGCTCTCCTTTCCTTTTTCTTTAATGGGGGGCGGGGTGAGGTGGAGGAGGATATCCGAAGCTAGTTTGGAGATCTGTTCCCAGGCTGCAGTAATTAAATAAAATTTAAACAAACACTGTACTTTGTTTAAACAAATGGCCAGGATTCTCTTTGTTCCTTAGTCTAAGAACTGCAATAGTTACTTGGGAACTTTCTTAAAGGTAGAGCAAAAATCTTCTTAAATATCATATCACCTCCTATCAAGCTGTTAATTGCACTGGTAAAATCTGTCTCAGAAGAAGTGTCATAATCAATATAAATTAAACCAAAACAGGTAATTTGGGGGCCCCTCAACACCTGATCACTCTTGTATTAATCAATACGCTCGTGTTTTCTTAAAGCTAATTTCAGTTGAAGTGTTTATCATTGTGTGAGGCAATATGTTTTTAATCAATCCAGTAAACATAACTAAGAAGACCCAGCTAGCTCATTATGAAAGAGCAATATTTGCATGTACTTGGAAATACTAAGTTCTCATTTCCAGATCAACTCTGTAATTGCAGACCAATTGAATTAAAGTCATACCCCAAGAGATGTTGTTGTGCAGAAACTAGTGCAGCACTGCGTATTCTCATATTACCATTTAAGCTTAAAAATAATGGAAAGTAGGAATCTAAGCAATGCCTTCCAGAGGTCAGCTGCTAAAGAAAATGCAACATCACCTTGTTCCTGAGCCTTTTGTCTTTATTGTAAAACAATTTACTCATCGGCAGTCTCTATTATGATGAGCACTTCCGAGAACTTCAGCTATCTTTTGACTACCTGTCTAAAATTCTCCAAGAGTGAGTACTTGCCTGTTTCTGACCACTCAGTTAACGTAGTTCCTGTAAGTGGAAATATCTGACAAAATGTTTTGTTTTTGTTTTTTCATTTTAGTTTTTAATCTTTGGGTCTTCTCATCACTATGTCCTTTTCCTGACCTTAGCAAAACATGCTATAAAACCCTTTAAAAACATAAAATATACTTAAATGTAAGTGATTAATATCCCATAATAGGGGAAGCCAGGATGGCTCAGTAGGTTGAGAGCTCAAATTGCAGCCCTGGGGACCAAGGATCAAATCCTGGCCCCGACCTGTGCGGACCCATATGCTGAATTGAGGTGTGCTTCCCATGCAGGAGGCCCCCAGTTCGGTTCTTGACCCCCGGTTTGGCCCCTGGATCAAGGGGGTGAGCTTCCCATGCAGGAGGTCCTCAGCCTAGTTCCTGCCCTGTACGGCCCCCATCCACCTGTGTGGAACGAAACCATGCTGAAAATTGATGATGTACAGCTATGGAGACTGCTCTGGGCCCTTCCCCTTATCTCTGTTTCTCTCTATCAAAAACAATAAAATAAATATTTTTAAAAATATCCCAAATTATTGTTTTAACTTACTATATTTTTAAATCTTTATCAGGCAGACTCAATATAAAAGGACAGAATGGGGAAAACAAACAAAATAACGCATTGCCCCACCTTTGAGACCAGAGAGGACCAGGGTTCCAGGCCCGGCACTGCAGTTACTGGCAGTGGGATCTTGGGCAACTCAGCATTCTGAGCCTCCATTTCCTTCTCTTTTAGATGAGAGTGCAGGGGAAAAGAAGGTTTTCTTTGACCTTCTTAGGATCTCTGCCTGGGTCTCTAAATTAAACTGACGAAGACAGATCACCAGGAGAAAAGCATACAAATATATTTACTATAGGTTATACATGACATGGGAATCTTCATAAGGAAGTGAAGATCTGAAGAAATGTTGAAACCTGAGGACTTTTATGTTGGGTTTGATGAAGAGTGGATAGTAATAGAGGAATATGATAGGTTAAGGAGCATGAGGTAAGTATAAACTGGGGAAACTGAGAAAGGCCTGTTTGTTAGGATCCTTCTCTGTGTCCCTTTGTCTTCGTAGATAAGGATGCTCCTTTCTCTCAGGTACAGCGAGGGCACGTCTCTCTCACTTGAGGGTTTTATGGCCTGTTTCAGAGGAGAGGGGTATGGGGAAAGTGACAGTAACCTTCTTGCTTCTGCTGTTTTCTGAAATTCCTTCAGCTTAAAACACTCATTATGCCAAAGTGTCCTATTTGGGAGGTAGTGTGTCCTGAATCTCATTAGGAAGGTTTGATTGGGGCTTTGAGAAAGATTTTGGTTCAAATCACAGCTCTACCACTGACCACTTCTTATCGATTGAGAACCTGCTTACCATGTCAAATTATAGTCTATTCAGTAATCCCACAGGGCTGTTCTACATGATAATAATGTCCACCCAACAATCATTCACATCTTCCTTGCTCATAAAGCACAATCCTCCATGAACGTTGAGAAGGTTGGCCCTAGCTTTCTATCCACTAAATAGACTTTGATTTATCTTAGGCAGTCATGGTGATTCCTTCTTCTACTCTAATAACTGACTTAGGAAAGACCCAGTACTAGATGATGAGATGTAGGCTAAGCCTACTAGAATTACTTTTGGGAAATGTTTTTCTTCATATCGGTTTGTAAAGATGTGATGCCAAGAGCTTCTGCAGCCATCTTGCTCTCCTGAGGAAATCTAGCTGACAGGCTGAGAGTGTCAGCACTGAAAGATGGAAGGAAACCTCTCCCCCCCCCACCCCATTATTTACCAAATCAATATTTGGAAGAGTGATAACACAAGTTCTAGAAATCAGTTTGGAACTTCAGAATTTAGATTAAAATATAATCTAAAAATTGTTCCTTCTTAGTCCTGAAGAAATTACATTTTTAACTTTAAAAGGATAGGTAGAGAAGGGGACCTTTAAATAAGAAGTTAACAGATACGTCTTTAAAGGTCAGCAGTGACTAGAAATGTATGAATAAATGGTTAAATGCTCTTTACCTTTTTCCCCAAAGTTGTCAGGTGTTTTGAGAGGTAAATTAACGTTGGTTCAGAGAGTATAAAGTGAGTCATAGGTAAAGAATTGATGTTCAAAGATCTTGAAATGTATTAAATATCAAAGATGATAAATTAAGTTCTTTTTTCTAGATTTTTAGGGGGGGGCAACACATTATCTAAACATATTTCGAGGCAAAGCTGGTTATTGATGTAGAGTGATTTAGACAACATAAATTTGCTCACAGAACTTAGAGTTATCGATATACAGCGAGCAATTCAGAATGTGAACATTGCAACCCTGTCCTTATTTTTCTGCCTTCCCACTTCTCAGAGGGATGAAGCTTTTTGACTCATTTGCTGAAAGCCAGATAGACATCTTAAATAATTTATCAACTTTGAGTCTATATTTCAAACTTAAACTAAATCAAACAGACAACCCACACATAATAAACAGGAGTACTGTGTACATATAATTTATTTGGATGCATGCAGGATACATTTGTATGCAAAATATTTTATAAGTATTATGGCATGAAAACTAACAATCAGAATGAATGCTGGCTGTGGGATGGAGAGAGGCCTGTATTGTTCCAGCCATTAATCCTTCAGCTTTTACATCATAGAAAGATGGGCAGATCTCAAGGGAGGGTCTGGGGTGGCTGAAGAAGAGGTGCTGTTTTACCAATTGGCATGGGACTATTTCAATAACGTAATAAACAGTGTGACCACACTAGAGCATACCAAGTAAATATCAACCCTGAATATAGAAACTCATCTAAGTTATCTTTTTATTACCAAGAAAACTAACTCAATGTAACTGACTTGTCCAATGTCATATCCAGTCAGTTGGTTGCACAGCCTGGGCCATATCCCAGGTTTCTTGACTTTGAATCCTATACTTTTGACATCATACTGAATATTCAAGGAAGAAAATTGAAACAAACAAATATATTCTATTCTGTGATCATTGGATCGAAATAAAGGTCTAAGGTTTATAAGGCAATAGTCATTTGAGCACAAATTGAGGTTATCAATACACTGATGACTAATAACACAGATTCTCTCTCATGAGTTAAAATAAATATTTAACTCTAATTTTACAGTGTTTCTTTTCTATTTTTTTTCTTTTAAGATTTATTTTATTGTTTTTGATAGAGACAGAGAAACAGAAAGAGACAGAGAGAAGGGGGAGGGTCTAGAGCAGTCTCCATAGTTGTACGTCATCAGTTTTTGACATGGTTTTGTTCCACACAGGTGGGTGGGGGCTGTTCAGGGTGGGAACCAGGTTGGAGGTCTCCTGCATAGGAGGCACACCCCCTTGAGTTGGGGGCCAAATTGGGTGCCTCCCACATGGATAGCAGACCCCAGTTCAGCACATGGGTCCTCACAGGTTGGGCTGGGATTTGGTCCTTGGTCCCTGGGGCTGCAAAGTGAGTGCTTAACTCACAGAGTCATCCTGGCTTCCCCATAGTGTTTATTTTCAATTGTGCTATTTGTGATTCTTTATTCTTTATTTACAATGTGAAAGGAAACTTGTGACTGATGTAGAGTAATTGTGATATGGTAGTAAAAAATTTTAATTTTGAGGCAACTGATCTGAGTGTTCTGCTGCTTAATAATTATGTTATATTAAACATGAATCTTTGCTTCTTGGAGACTCAGTTCACTAATCAGCAAAGTGGAGGTTAACAGTAAAGTGGAATACAACAGATTGAAAGGACCCGCCTATCATCCTATTGTTGAGAAATGATGAAGGCAAGTCATTCTTTAATGATGGAAATGTTCCATGACTGGTGTTGTCCAATATAACATTCATGAGTCACATATAGCTAGTGAGTACTTGCAATGAAGCTAGTGTAACTGAGGAACTAAATTTTAAATTTTATTTAATTTTAATTAATTTACATTTATATCTACTAATAAAGTCACATGTGCTTTGTGGCTACTGTTCTAGAGAGTGCAGGTATATAGAGAGCAAGAAAATGATATAGATGTGAAAAGAAAATGAAAGATGCCATGAGGTACTGAGAGAAGAGATAAGACAATCTTTCTCTTTCCTAAAAGAACCTACATATAGAAAGTCATTCCTCTTAGACTTGTGTCAGCTTTGGGAATTTACAGAATATTTTAATACTGTTTTTATTTGCAAAAGCATCTTTCCAGGCCATTGTCTAGATGATCACTAATTGCTTTGGAAATTAGTGGTAGATATTTCCAATTCTGTTGGACATTTTCTATCTTGTTTATCACAAGAAACATTTGAACCCTAGTGTCTTCAGTGATATGCCCATCCTTTCCTTGCAATGCAACCTTCTTGACACACCAGGGCAAGCATATGTGTACGTGCTTCCATATCATTGAGTATCCCACAGGCAACTTTTCTGATAGGCATGAGTCAAACACCAGTGCTTCTACTACCACAGTATTGCGCATGAAGGAAATTATCTTCCAGAAATACTTAAAAGTTCAACAGATAGGCAACAAAGGTTTGGGTAACATTAGTGCTTAATAAATTGGAGTGGTCAGAACCAGAGATATCTCATAAACAGACTATAATCTTGCATCTTGAGTCCAGGTCATACCTTAAGCTTAAGAAGAAAAAAATTTACCTTCATATTAATATTCCTTTTGTCTCCAGCTCCTCCATCCATGGTTAGGAGATACCAAGCCTGCCGCTCAAACCTAATAATAATAATAGGTAGAAATGATGGATATTCAAAATATGTTATCAGGCTTTGGGAAAGCCACTCCTAGAAAATAGAAAGGAAAGATTTATTTACTCCTAAATTTGAGGAAATAACCACTAATTGATTCATGGCTTCAAAAAGTGATATAGAAACATGAACTCTGAAGGTCTCTCAATGCTTATTTCTCATTCAAATACATTTCAAAACACATTCAATTGTTCTTTGGGTGCTAATAAATGTGTATTTAAGACATGCACACAAAAGCATTTCCCTGTTTTTGAGATAATGTAAAAATACACCAGTTGACGACAGTTTGCCTAAATGGAGCACAATTATCACTAAGATGCACAGCCTTTCTATTATCTGTGCTTCGCTGCAGGAAATCTCACTGTGTATGTGACCTGAATATATACAACACAGTGGAAAATTCCATAAATGCAAAGTAGCCTCTGAGCGTCCAACAGCTGCCTTGCAAAAACAAACAAACAGAAAATATTATTATTATTTTAAATCAAACCTAAGGGATTTCTGGAGAATAGCTCCCCAAACCACTGGACCTTTTTCAAATTCTCTGTCATTGTCATCTACCCATATTAATTCTCAAATAGTATCCATTTAAATTGCTGTGCTTTCAACCCCGAAGAATGTAAATACTGAGGTAATTATGAGCTTTATTTTCCAGTGGCACATATTTAAATAATTATCTGAAAGTTAAATGTTAATGTCACAAAATAGAGAAGCAAAACATAGTTAATGGTGCTCACTTCAGCAGCACATATACTAAAATTGGAACAATACACAGAAGATTAGCATGGCCCCTGCACAAGGATGACATGCAAATTTGTGAAGTGTTCCATATTTTTACAATAAAATAAGTCTTAAGAAAAACATAGTTAATGTATTTTGCCCATAGTTAATAAGCTAAAAAAAGAAAAAAGCAATATAATATTGCAACATTTGAATGTGGAGACCAGAAGTGCACTTTCATCATTCTAACACTGTAGAACAGTAGGTATATTTTATTTGCATTAGGCTTCCAGAAGGACTAGATGGACAAAGGGTATGAGGAAAACAGATTAGAAGAAAATGCATGGCGTCCGGACTTGCACTAAGTACGTGTATACAAGTGGGCAGGGTGTGGGATGTGCGAACGACTCAGCACATCTTCATGCTAAATCTGCCAGGACCTTCAGGACAGCAGAGGAAATCCTCTGTTATGTGGAAATCAGTCACATGCTTTCTGAGCCACCCTTCCTTCTTGGGTTTCATATCTATAAATTGTTCCACTTCCTCTCTTCTATACCCCAAGCCCTCTTTTAAGACTATTTAATCAAATAACTAGATAGCTGGCAATGTTCTTAATTATATCCTAATTTATACCTATTCTCTGTTATGGAATTACATTTTCTCAGGGAATTTTATAGAATCATCAAATCTGACTGTTATGGATTGAATTGTGTCCCTTCCCCCTACCCAATACATGTGGGAATTCTAACTCCCAGTATCTCAGAGTGTGACCGCATTTGGAAATAGGGCAGTTGCCCCCATAAATCAAGATTAGGTCATACTGGAGTAGGGTGGGCCCCTAATCCAATATGACTGGTGTCCTTACAAGAAGGCGGCCATGTGAAGACACAGAGATGCACAGGGAGGATGGCATGTGAGGATGGAGATGGAGCTTGAACAATGCATCTATAAGACACGGAATACCAAGACTCCCCAGAAACTAGAAAGAAGCATGAAACAGATTCTCCCTCAGAGCCCTAGAGAGAACCAGTCTTGCCAACACGTTGACTTTAGACTTCTAGCCTCCAGCAGTGTGAATCAATAGCTTCAGATTGTTTTAAGCCACTCAGTTTGTGGCACTCTTTGTGGCAGCCTTAGGAAACTAATACAGTAGTATTTCGAAGAAACCTCTAAGTTTCTCTGTCTCAATGACAATTCTACCCAAAGTCCAATGACAAGAATGACTGCTAACATTTACTGCTTGCTGAATACATGCCAGACACCAGTGGGGCTCCTTCACAGAGCCTACCCAATCACTCTTACAGAAACCAGGCTGACCTTCACCCCTCCAGTATCCACCGATCCTGGCCGCATGGGGTCCACTCAGCAGTCACAGGTCTGAGTCTCCTGCATGCAGTTTTCAAAATCTTTAAGAATTTCCTTGTTGACTCCAGTCTATGTATTCATTTTCTCACTAAACACAGACCCACTGGGAAGTGAAATAGTCACTGATCATCAGTTTGGGAACAGGAACTCAGAGCAAGGTGTGTTAGTCAGATGAACTGAATACTTAATGGCCCCAGACATATCCATTTCATAACAAAGATAGTCTTTGGGATAAAATGGTGTCTTTCTTGCCTCTGATCAGAGTAGCATGAGCTGAGATATTCCGCTTTACAATGGTGCTTGGAAGCAAAACTTGCCACCCTAAAATGTATTTCTCTGGCATAAAGATTGTTTTATTTTTAAGGAAAAAAAAAAAAAAAGACTCAGGAAGAACCTTTGACCTTCCTTCCCACTACTGCCTAAAAGAACTTAGATTGAGGGCCTCTTCCCAGAAGGGAGTTATCACCATAGATAACAATAGAATAATAGGAAGTAGGTGTGGTGGGAGGGAGTCAACAGGGTCTAGAGATCAGAGTCAACTCTGGGTCCCATTGTCTCTGCATGGCCCAGCCAACATCTGTTCACCAAACATGTGCGTCTCCATCTTCGTGTGAATAGCTTTCGCCTTTGAAGTCCCCAACCACTACCCACTTCTCTTTAGCTCAGATGACATGTAAGCCATGACTGCCTACTTTCCCCATGGGCCCCATGTTTTTATGGATCCCCCACATGTATGTGCTTACAGTGACACCTTGAAATCCAAATGTCCCGAAACTCAAACAACTTGGAATCCAACCAAAAAAATCAAGCACATTTTGCCCCAGAGTCAGAATGCTGCTTTGGAATCTAAATGCCAACACGTTGTTAGCATGGGACTTACCGACCGTATGGCCTGTAGCTTTATCCAAATGCCCACTTGTCTTGGAACTCAAATGTTGTGAAACTCGAACAGGGTTCTGGGAGGGATTACGTTTGGATTCCAACACATCACTGTAACTACATTTGGTTATTTGGTCCTCTTAATTTTTCTCATGGCAATTTAATTCTTAGACCAGCCAGAAGAAACTAGAAGTGTAGAGTAAAGTTTCTCCCTCCCCAACAACACCCTTTGCAGAACTCCCTAATCTGAGTTTTTCTGAGAATACCATTTTTTCTTTAGCTATATTAATATACTAAGTAATCAAGTTACAGTTTGATTGGTGTGTTAGTCCAGGAGCAAACGTCAAAATGAGGTTAAACATGCATTGATTTTATTAGGGGAGGGAGCCAGGGGTGGCTGATGGTGCCATTGCACGGGGATGCCAATCTGACCCTGAGTGAAGGAGAAAGAGAGAGAAAGGAGAGTGGAAGTGTCCTAGATGACTACACAGTCTAAGGCAGGTTCATCAGGGCTGATTTGGGGCAGGGGTCCAGTGTAGGGGAGGGTGGCTAGAGGCAAAGTGGGCTATAGGGGAAGTTTCCCACTTCCCAGAAATGGATCTGCCTCAGCATTCCTACTGCTCTGTCATTGGCTGGAAGTAGCTGTGGGAGTCTGGGCTTCAGTGGTGAAGTGGTAAATGATTTCAGAAACAAAAGCTGGGCCCTTGGTCAGTTACATACCCTGTAGTTGAAAGTCATCTCATGGCCCACATGCCACAGCCTGGGAGCCACCCCTTTACTTTAAGGGGGACTCATTGCCCATCTTTGCAATGTGTAGATTTAAAATTTAACAGCCTGGGAGGCCGGGATGGCTCAGTGGTTGAGTGCTCACTTTGTAGTGCCGGGGACCGAGGATCGAGTCCTGGTCCCGGCCCGTGCGAACCCACATGCTGGGCTGGGGAGTGGCCCCAGTTCAGTTCTCTCTCTCTCTCTCTCTCTCTCTCTCTCTCTCTCTCTCTCTCTCTCTCTCTCTCTCTGTCAAAAACAATTAAAAAAAAAATTTAACAGCCAGAGGGGAAGCCAGGCTGACTCAGCAGGTTAAGCACTCGCTTCGCAGCTCCAGGGTCCGAGGATGAAGTCCCGGCCAGAGCCTGTGTGGACCCATATCCCATATGCTGAACTGGGCTGTGCCTCCCATGTGGGTGGCCCCTGGTCAGCTTTCTGCCCAGTGCAACCCTCACCCACCTGTGTGGAACAAAACCATGTCAAAAACTGACACTGTATAACTATGGGGACTGCTCTGGGCCTTCCCCTTTCTCACTGTCTCTCTCTGTCTCTGCTTCTCTCTGTCTCTGTCAAAAATAATAAAATAAATCTTTAAAAAAATAAAATAAAATAAAGTAAAATTTAACAGCCAGAGGTAATTTTAATTCTCATTTGTTGGAAGAAACTTCACTGTGGCTTATACCTCCAAGTATACCTATTTTGTTTTTATCCTATGCACATATTATATCTATAAACAACCATATATCTATGTCATCTATATCTATATCTATATCTATATATAAGATATACCACCACACTTTAAAAAGAGAAAGCCATTAAAGCTGAACACTTCCTGAGAAATGTAACTTCCCCAAACCCAGAGTGCAACAGCTCTTAAATCAAAGGATCCTGTTTTAGTGCACTGTGTTACATCCATTAGACATCACACAAATGCTCATTCATAATAACATCTCAAGGTGAATAAATGATACACCTTACACCTTATAGCACAGATCACATTTAATGAAACACCTAGCTGGGTCTTAGGAACACTTTACTTTTCCTTAATGAGAACAGATGTTGTCCTCAGAAATAGTAATTTCCACAATTCTCAGTACTGAGAAGGGGTGAAGCAAACAACAGTGCACATCATTTTTATAACACCGTCCAAATAGCATTTGAAGAATGTGCTGAGCACAGCTTCTTCTGCCTCAACAGTGAACATTACGTAGAGATGAGGTGTGAGAACACATGTACACATGTGGATTCAGTGAGATCCAAATTCTTAGACCCTTTGGGAATGGGTTGCTCTTAAAACAGTGCAAAACACAAAGCACCCAAGAGTCCAGGGAAGCAGTAAAAAATACCATCTGCAACATAAGAATCTTGGACTGTCATCTGCTTTATTGTCAAACCTTAGATAAATTATTTAATTAACTTCTTGACACATTCTTCTTTGGTTGGGCTGTATTTTCTTTTTTAAACTTATGGTAGTTTAGGTAGCACAGTTTAATCCATGTAAAACCACTTTGGCTTAATGATTCCTTTTATGAAATTTATGTGAAAATTCCATTTCATCTATCAGATTTCCTGTATATTTTTTCATTCTCCCTCCTTTATCACTTATGTAGAATGTTTCTCAATGACCTGATGTGATGCAAAGATATCTGACCTGAATAAAAGCAAAACCATTTTGAGCCTCTCCTTGTATTTAGGAATTAGTTTCATAAACAGGGCAGGAACTCTAGAAATAAATCAAATAATAGAAACCTTCAAAAAATCAAATGTTTGTCTTTCACAGTCTGCACTCTAATTTTACAGAAAAAAAATTACAAGTAAACAATCACAACTTTTAAGATGATTTAATATTTTTGGACATCTTCAGTTGCTTACAGTTAAAAATTGTGTTATTAAACTATAACATACTTTGAACATATATTTAAAATGCTCTAGTTGCTAAGGTAAGAAATAAAATTATGTATTTCATGAATAATTTTAACAAGAGGAGACACACAAAGGATTTTGGCAATTAGAGGGTTAATGCTTAGCAAACCAGGAAGTTGAATTACCAGATTGTCTCATTTAGTTATCCTTGACTTTGCTATACTTCTCAATACATATAAAAAATGCATGACCTCCTTCAGACTATTGCAGCCTAACATCTCAAGGTGGTGAGCACTGAGTCACTTCCCAGGGGGCCAAAGAGCATCAGCAGCCTACTTTCCTTCTATGTCCACCTTCTCGCTCCTATGGTTAACTTGAGTATAGCTAATCAGAGAAATCATTCAAGGCCCCCTAGTTTATTTGAAAAGGAGAATTGACAAAGAAAAAGAAGATGATTTCAGTGCTCTCCAAGTTCTCAAGGCAAAGGTACCCAGAAAGAAAGGAAAACTAAATTTTGCCGGACCCTCTCCCTCCATTACACAGGCGCGCGCACACACACACACACACAAACTCTCATATTATGCAGTGAACCTTTGTCATTTCTTTTTCTCTCTGCTGCACTTGATGTTCATTCAAACTGGACTTTGCACCCAGAGTGCTTTTGTGCTGAAGAGGACACACACTGAATGAACAGTCTTGAGTCACTAATGCATCCGAAAAAGTCATTTTTGGACCCCATGATTTATTAAGCAGGTACTCAATAAACATTTGTTGAATTAATGAATGTATGCATACCACCTACTGACATTAGGGTTAATTCTGATTGTTTGTTGGATGATTTATTCCCTTTTGCTTCTGAATCTTCCCTTTGCGTATTTCAAGGATCCTATGCTGGTAGGAATTGCAGTTGGGGGGAATTAAACACAATGAGTCTGAACTTTAACAGTTCTGGAAAACATCTATTGAAGCTTTGGCTTTTCCATCCTCTATCTTGGGCTCATTCCAGTTTTGTAAATGACTCTCAGCTAGTCTCCCAATAGTCCATCTGCCGCTTAAAGTCTATGTGTAACTTTAAGTGAAATTCCTATATAAATAAACATGCAATATGAGTACCAAAGCCCATCAGAAGTAGAAATTCTGTGATGAGAAAATAAATCACAGGGTAGTTGTCATGATGTTTTTATTGTTTGTTTGTTTTAGATAAAAGGAGTGTGTTTGTTGGTTAACTTAATGCTCTCCATATACATGATTTCATCACCTACAGGAAGCTTGTCCAACGTGCAGCCTGTGGGCCACATGGGGCCCAGGACGGCTTTGAATGTGGCCCAACACAAATCCATAAACTTCCTTAAAACATTATGAGATTTATTTTCTCTTCCTTTTAGTTCATCAGTTACTGCTAGTGTTACTGTATTTTATGGGTGGCCCCAAACAACTCTTCTTTCAATGTGGCCCAGGGAAGCCATAAGGTTAGACATCTCTGAGCTAGAGTTTGCCTCCTAATTTCTACACAGCATAGAACCAACAGAGCCTCTTTCTACACCATGCTCTCTGGGAAAACCTGTTCAAAACTCCTGGGCTGTCTTCCTTGACAGCAGCATTACTTACTGCAGGGTTCAAGAGCTTTCGGTCGAAGAACTGCGTAGCAGAATGTTGTAGTGCTCACTGAAAACTATGTGAAGCCATTAGACTCTGGTGTGGAAAGCTCTATTAATAGGAAAATATTTTGCAAAATATTAACCCACCTAAATAGATTTGTTTCATAAGATTAAACCTCTTTGTAACAAGATTATACTGGTCTTTATATAGCAAAACCCATTGATGACCTTTATATGCACTTCCTTCATATCCCCCTAGTTTCTATGACAATACCTTGTACATTTCTCAGCATAGGACTGAAACTATCTACTGATGGTTCTCCTAAGAGCAGTTGTAACTTTTTTTGAAGTCTTTAAAAATATGTAATTACAATTCATTCATTGTAAAACAAATACAAATTAAGAAAGAGGAGAAAAATTAAAATTCTTATAATTCTAACCCCTAAGAATTAACCATTATGCATAGTCTGTCTGACTTTTTCCTATGCATATACATATATATTTTCCAAAAATGGGAGCATATTGTATATACTTCATACAGATACCTTTAACTCAATTCTCACACTTAACAATTTATCAAGATATTTTCCCATGCCAGTATATATTCTTTTACAATATAATTTTCAATGGTGCCACAGAATTCCTTTGCTTATAGGCATCCTGAATATTTAATCATTATTCTTCTTTTGACAGACGTGTTTTCAATAACTCACTATTATAAATAGCACTGCCATGAATGTCTTCAACTAAGTATTTGTTTCCTTAGAATTAATGATTTTCTTATGATAAATTACTACATGTAAAAGTGCTGGTTCAAAGTCTTCTCAGGCCTTTGATATTTAGAGTGGCAGCAATTTCTGAAGAAATCTCTCATTGTTGATGATATCTGACTTGGGCTTTTGGAAAAGATAATTTGAGGGGAAAAATTGACTAAGAAAATGTTGCGGGAAAGCTGGGATGGCTCAGTAGGTTAAGCGTTCGCTTTGAAGCCCCAGGGACCTAGGATCGAATCCCGGCCCCAGCTCATGAGGACCCACATGATGAACTGGGGTGTGCCCCCAGTTCAGTTCTTGCCGGGACCTATGTGGGAGGCTCCCGGCCCAGTTCCTGCCCTGTGCAGCCCTGTGCCCACCTGTGGAGTGAAACTACATGGAAAACTAATGTCAACCATGGAGACTGCTCTGGGCCCTTCCCCTTCTCTCTGTCTCCCTCTGTCCCTGTTTCTCTCTGTCAAAAATCAATAAAATAAATCTTTAAAAAAAAAAAAGAAAATGTTGCAAGTCAAAGAGTGGGATCTTTTGGTTTCCAAATGAATACCTGGTTTCAAGTTGAATGCACCTATAAGAGATGTGTTTTAAAACTAAGGAATAACTTGGGCCTATTCACATCTGGGAAACTATAGGTACATTCAAAATCCTTAGTGTAGTGTATTGTGAGAGCCTTCTTTTCTGAGTTACCCAGGACATTAGAAATGCCACTCCATGGAGGGTCACAGATAGTGACTGGCAGGGTTCCATGTAAACTCCCTTTCCAATTAATCTTATCTTGTTCTTTCCACATCATTGAAGGACATGAAGCTGATTTAAATATGAAGTATCCAATCAAAGCCTGGGCAAACCACCATCAGCTGAGTCAATTCATTTGGAATATTTTACCACAAAAAGGCCACATGTGATTAATGTGCTCCAAACAAAGCAAAACAAACACACAAATAAAAAATAAAAAAACCAATGTACCTTCAAGGTAATAGAGCAGGGGTTCCCAACCCTGTGCCCATGGGCGCCATGGCGCCCGCGGCCCAATTTGTGTGCGCCCGCCATTATTTGACTGCATCAGAAGTTTTTCATAAACACTAAGTAAAACTATAATTTATTTTTATACTTTTGTTAGAATTTAAAAATATTGTTTGAGTATCTACACAGGTTTATTATATTCGTTGGTATGTTTGCAATATCGTATGTATAAGTCTTTCCCTAGCTTTCGCCTTTGTCCATGTCGCATCTTGTTTAGCCGCTGCGCTCTTTAAACTCTCCTCCACCCAACCGGGAGGCGCCAAGCTGCCATTTTGATTGCGGTTGCTGGACTGATCGGGTCGTGACGGTTAGCTAGGATCACAGTGTTTTGATATATTCGATTTTAAATGAACTAAAAGCGAGGTAGGCAATCTAGTATTATGGTGGCAATTTGATATGATATTGTAGTTCTATAACTATTTTTATTTTTTTAGTCCTAAAATGAGTGGATCAAATAAGAGAAAACGAACCTATAATTTTAACACAGACTGGGAGGAATCATATTGTTTCATTCATTTAAAAGGTAAATGCATTTGCCTCTTGTGTGGCAGTAGTATTGTAGTGCCGAAAAACATAATGTTGAACGTCACTTTCAGACAAGTCATACCACTTTTGATACAAATTATCCACTTAAATCTGAAGTAAGAAAGAAAAATAAATCAACTAAAATTAAGTTTAACTACTCAACAGACTGTTTTCACTAGACATGTGGAAAAATCTAAAAAGGCAACCATTGCTTCTTTCAAAATTTCTCACATGCTCGCAAAGAAGAAAAAAACCTTTCCAGGATGATGAATTGTTAAAAGAAGCATTTCTGACTGCTGCCGATTGTTTGTTTGAGGAATATTCTAACAAGTGTGAGATTATGTTGGCGATACAAGACCTACAGTTGTCAAATAACACAGTCACAAGAAGAATACACGCAATTTCAAAAGACTTGCAAACTCAGTTAAAGACTGACTTGGAAATAGGTGACTGCTTCTCTCTGCAATTTGACGAGTCAACAGATATATCAGACACCGCACAGTTGGCAGTTATGGTGAGAATGGTATTTAGTAACTTCACAGTAAAAGAGGAGCTGTTGCAAATATTACCAATGAAAAGACAGACGAGAGATGAGGATATTTATAAAACTCAGAATATATGCCAGGTCGATCAACATGCCTTTGCATAAGTTGTCTGTGATAACTACTGATGGGGCACCAGCAATGGTTGGTAAAAACAAAGGATTTATTGCCCTTTGCAGGAAAGATGAATCATTTTCAAACTTTATGTCCTACCACTGTATTATCCATCAGGAAGCTTTGTGTTGTAAAATACTGCCCTTTGAACATGTTATGAAAATAGTCACAAAGA
>PVKE010012248.1:0-38686 GCA_004027555.1 Craseonycteris thonglongyai
ACAGGGTTAGTATAAAGATTAAATGAGAAAAATCTTGTAAAGTACCTGGAACAAGTGCTTGATACACAGCAAGTATTCTACAAGTATTAGTTTTTATTTTTATCTATTTTAGTTCACTTGAATTTATTCTATTGTTCTTTTCCTAATTTAAATTTGATGTTTAGCTTATTAATATTTAATTTTTATTTTAAATATGAGTACATAAGGCTTCACTATGTCACACAAGTTTTAATATGCCCTAATTTTCTTTATTATTTGGTTCTAGGTGTTTTCTGACTTGCATATCATCTCATTTTTGATCACTGTGATTTACAGAAACTAAGACGTTATGCTTTTAAACTTCAAATGTGAGTTTGTATATACTGTTTGTTATTCATTTTTAATTTAAGTGCATTTGTTGATTAAAAAAATAGGGATGATAAAAATTATTTGAAATGTATTAGAACTTGCTGTACAGACTAGTAAATGGTCACTTTTAATAAAATGCTAACTCCTAAACCAAAACTAACTTCTAAAACCAAATGACCTTGTCATGCTCTCTGCTAAAAAAAAACCACACCTATATTCTCATTTCATAGGATGGAATTAGCGAGACATAGAAGAAGTGTTACGATCTGTCTGGCCTCTGCTGGGCTGATGGCATCCTCCCACTGTTCCATACCCTGACAATAGCCTCTCTATCTTTATAGGTATGCCCTTTTAGACTTCCTTTCCTCTGTGCATTCTTCATGCTCTTCCCTTTGTTTTCCACCAGGTTAACTATAATTCATTCTTCAAGACCTGATCTGAGTAATCTTTCTGTTAGCAATCCCTGAACCCCAATGATCAGTCTGAGTGAGGTGTCCTATCGCTGCGCTTCTAGTGTACCCAGAACATGCACCATAGTTGCTTCCCAGTTACTGACTAACATCATTCAAAAACTATTTAATAATTACTTGGTATATACCAGAAACTGAACAACAATAAATAAGACAGACATGATTCCTCCATTTATAAGGTTTATTTAGTCCGGTGACTTTTTTGCTTATCTGGCAGCACTACACCACCATTTTCTAGCATATTACTAAGCAAAGCAATAAATGGTTAATAAATGAATAAAAAATAATATTAATATCTTATTAAGGGAAACATAATTGGGGAGGTAAAACAACTATAAAATCACATAATATACTTCTAATAGCAATTTATAAGTACTACACTGACATCTAAAAGGGCATCTCCCAAACATTACAGTTATAGCCAGTTACTATTGACCCAAGAATGTCTATCTCATTACTAGCTCAAGAACTTGGTTCCCGTAATACCACCCTTTAGTGATTTCTAGATGCCAGAGAAAAGAAATTTAGATTTGGGTCACAAAATGAGGAACCCCTGTATACCCAATAGCCCTCTTCCCAAAACGTAACTGGCTTATTCCACACTTCAATGACTAGCTCTAAGTTTATTATTTATCTTAAAATACTGTTTTTTAATTATGAAATAAGAAATATAATGTTCTACATTCTTTACATATGTTAATTCATTTTATCATCTCTCTATCTTTATGAGTATTCTCATTATGTATCATTTTATAAGAATAAATTCAAGAAGTATTACATGGTATTTTTGAAAAATATTAAAAACCAAAGCGAATTCAAAAGGAGGTAGAATACATAAATATACCAATAACCTGACTATAAAGTGGAGGTCAATGAGATGGAAATGGGGTGAAGGGGACAGTGATGAGGAAGGCAATGAGGTCAGGGGGGTATTAAAGGAGGCCTTAGATTTCGGTGTATACTGTTCAAATTTTTATATAAGAACATATTCATGTCTTGCTTATGTAATCTTCTAAAAATTAAAAAGCTGTTCTAAAAAGAGACAATGATAGCTCCCCTAATCCCTAACCCACAAAGGGTGAATGATGGGAGAGAAGGAAGAAAAGAAGAAAGAAAAGGTAGGAAGCAGATGGAGTTCAGAGGAAATGGGATTTCTACCTGAGACCTAGATTGGCAATTACCTTATAAACAGTTGAAACATAAGATGGCAGAACAGGAGAGAAGTATTAGGATGGAGGATAAAGATATGAGTTGAAGTATCACCATAGAATATGAAAAGATGCTACCATAATCATGTGACATGTTCTCCCCGCAGTATCACATACAGCTGCAATAACACAAAAGATAACTGAATAAAGCATTCAAACTGGAGAATGATCAAATAAGTACCTAAATTAAGTTTAGAGTCATGGTATCTTAGTTATGAGGAGGCAGTATGAATTGAAGAGTATGGGAATAAACTTTGTCTCCCTTTCAGAAAGAGCATAATAACCAAAGAGCTGAGGGGAAGGCCTGTAAGATGTTTCTGAGACCATGAGTTCTAGGTTTCTCTAGAGAATAGAGTAGGTATGGGACTAAATTTTCAATGGGGTCAAAGGAGAGACCAATAGTAAAGATACAGCTAAGCTTTTCCTCAAGAATGGAACTACAACTGCTTTGCAGCTATGCAGAGCCTCAAGAGGCTGCAAGATCTAACAGATTTCAGCAGACCTAGAGGCTACCCTCATTTGCCACAATGCTAAAGAATACTGGGAATGCCGGGGAGCACTGAGGACTCCTCCCAGGACCACAAGAGACAGGTAACACTGTTGTTTTCCTTTGTTATCAGGCCACAGGACAGAAAAGGTTTTGTCTTCCATGCCTAATGGTTTGTCACCATACAACAGATGCCTACAGTCAGAACTAAATGAGTGCTTTGGGAACCACAAACCCCTAGGAATGGGTGTAAAAATATACAATTTATTTAAAAGAAACTTAGCAACTGAAGCAAAGGCTATGGTTAAAATCAGAACAGGTAGCTTCTATTTACCATAAGCAGAACTAGCAGACAAGATTGTGGTGACAGTGGACACCTAGGACACTTACATGGTATCAGTCATACCAGTGAGGAAGAAACTCATGAATGTCAAAATAAAGGAGCTACCAAACTGGATAATGATGTGAAATCTTAACCGCAAAAGGCACTATTAGGAGTGTCTCAAAGAGGTTACTATAGGTACAACAACAGGTATGTCAACAAGAAGAAAGGCAGAAGCATTCCTGGGGATTCTATGGTGCTAGCAAATCACATGCTTTTCAACTACTGCTTTTCTTACACAGAACACAAACATGAAAGGCTACACAAGAACCACTGGATAGGGCCCAGCACAAAGGATGCACTCTGTATTCCTCACCAAATGTGGGTTTGCCTTCCCTGCCACCTTTCCTTGAAGAACTCCATCTTTGCTGAATCCTTTTATACACTAATTGAGAATTAAGACTGAATGAAAGATGGCTAACTTTTAAAATTAAACATTTTTTTTAAAAGATGAGACTGGGTGATTTGGAAGGCTGCCAGTTTTGGATTAGGACCTAGAGGAGATGAGGCTTTCAGCAGTTCAAGCTCCAGTGCAAGCTACCCTGATGCTCAGAGTCAACAGACTTAAAGGCACCAGACATGCATACCTGTGCAGATTCTCTGGCAAGTCCCAATAGGAGAGCTGCGGCAGAGACCTCTATATTTTCGGAAGCAAGAATATGCCTTCTACACCACTGCATGAAAAGTATAGCTACTGGCATGACAGTGATTTCTAGTACAGAACCCAACTATGGAAGGTTTTGTGACCAGGGCTACCCATCATGAGCCACCAAGTCACAAGGTCAGGTAGGACAGCAATCCACTGTATGATGTAAAAGGTCTATTGTAACAGGACCTAGGCAGGTCCAGGGGGTACTGGTAAACTACAAGTGGCCCAGAACCTCATGTCACCTACCCCCTCACACTGACATCTTTCCTTCTTTTACTCACACCAATGACTTCATGGTAAGTTCCTGGTGACAGATGACAAAAGAGAAAAAACTGGGGCCTGGTTAACAGATACAAGACTACGACGGCTTTACAGCCCTACATGAATGGCTCTGAAAGACGATGATGAGACTGGAAATTCTCTCAGTGGGTATGGTGAGAGCAGAAGAGAGCAGAGAAGAAAATACATGAACTGCTTAGGAGAGGCAAATGGTATGACTGATTGGTTAGGAGGGTGGAAGAACAAAATTAGTACATAAGTGACAAGAAATCTGGAGAACAGCTCTGTTGATGGCACAAAGTATCAATTGTTATGTCTTATGCTAATGCCCACCTTAATGCACTAACAACAGAGGAGGCGTTTAACTATATCCCAACTATAGATGAAACGACTTATCAGTGGATGTCAGCCAGCTTCTGCTCTCAGCCACCTAATGTTTGACCTACAGGACCATGAAGGGAGAAGCGATAGCGACAGAGGAAGGCTTTACACAGGTCAATAGCACAGGCTCCTTCTTACGAAGATGCCCTAATTATTGCTACTGGGGAATGTCAACTGACCTATGTGGGTGCAGAACTGACACTCCAGATGTGAGTCTGCCTTCCCTGTCACAGTAAACCCCATTGACAGAACCACTACCCCAAAGTTTATGGTATCTCATGGGGCACATTAAGTATGGCCTCAGGCCCAGCTGCAGTAGTGGGAACTATTGCTTGTTCCACTAACCCTCCTGTTTTAGAGATTTCTTTTAGCCATTAAAGCCCGCCACCACTTTGAAGGGCCAGTGACAGAGCAAACTTAATGAGACATAAGATAATCTGGTAATAAAACGCGTGACTACAACCACAGACACTTGTGGTTCTCTGCAGTACAGACTCTCATCAGAGCTACCTTTTCTCATTAGAGCCACAGTTGGACAGGTCTACGCAGTCTCACACACCTGACCCCCATCGTGAGCCAAAGCACTGCACACTGTTTTGCTCCTCAGGCTTTTCTCTAAACTAAAGCCTGCTTAGCAGTATGCAGGTACAAACCATGCAAATGCTGGAGTTAAAGCTACAGTAGCAACTCTCAATTAACAAAAGATGAAAGTCAGTGGATAAATGTCCCAAGCTCCCTGTCCTTTGGTGGGACAATACTGAGGTACATTCAAAGGATCCTCAGGGTGATCAAACTCCAGTTGCCCATGGTGATAATTAAATCATTAACACATTTTATGTAAATTTACTATCTTCTCTGTCACATTTTTTTCCCATTCTCTCATTTCTGCTTCTTTGAATCCCCTCCCAAATAAACTATTCAGCCATAAGTGCTTTTCTCAGGGTCCACTCTCAAAGGAACCCAAACTAAATAGTGGTGCAGTCAGGACTCAAACTGAAGCAACTTGGCTCACTGTCCATGCTCTTAACAAGAGTATATTGCCTCTTTAAAGTAGCAGTATGTGGCACTGTACATTATGGGATACTAAACATAAATTAGAAGCAATGAACAAGTATACACACAGCAACATGGAGATATCTTAACTTTCTAGTGTTGAAGAAAACAGTGGGAAAATAAAAAGGCAGACTATCTATAGCAAAAACCTAATTAAATCAATTTAACACATATAAGGTGATAAAAAATACAATGAATGTTTAAATTAAAAAAGAATTTATTACAGCAGAAGACACATTGCCATTAATCCCCCTCAAAATATTTCCCCTGGCTTCAAATACACTTATTCCATCATTTCTGTCACTTTCTGAAACAGTTCTGGAAGTCTTCTTTTGCGAATGTCTTTAGCTGAGCTGTGTAGCTGTCTCGATGTGCTGAATCAATTCAGGCCACACATCGCTTCTGGTATGGCAATTTCTGACAAATAAAAACATTCCTGTGAGTCCTCATTCACTTTATTCACTGGATCTGGCAATGTGAAACTTCTGGCTCTTCCCTAAACTCAAAATGATCATGAAAGGTAAACGTTCTGAATTAATTCAGGACATCGAGGCAGCCATGACAGTGCAACTAACGACATCTGCAAAAGAGGACTCACAGAACTGCTTCAGAAAATGGCAAGAATGATGGGATAAGTGTGTTCAAAGCAAGGAGAAATATTTTGAGGGGAATTAATGGCAATGTGTGTTTTACAGTAATAATTTTTTTTAATTTAAACATTCCCTGTATCTTCTGCTCACACTTTGTACACACACACACACACACACACATGCTGATAACACTGTGTTTTTTATAAGGATACAGTCATTCCAAAATATATAGCAAACAAATTAGAGTAGTTTCCTATGGCAGGAGAAGAGGAAATGGGAATGAAGATCAAGAATAAAATAAAAATAAGATAAAATAAATCATTGAGGGAGAGGCCTCATAAACAACAAAGATAGTAATTTTACTGCCATAAACTGAAGTTAACTCAAGTTTCTGAATCATAGTTCAAAATAGAAAACAATGGGAAGATATTGTTACTATCTTAAATGGGAGAATCAATATTACTTGTCAGAAGTTATAAAAGTAAATACATAACTATAAAAATTTTTTTAAATTCATCAAAAAAAATTTAATCAATGTACTACCTAAACTCATTCTGGATAATACTAACAGGAAACACTCCACACTTTGGGAAACACTGTTGTGATTATTCTGAGATAAGAATGATAAAGGGGATATTAATATATATTATATACATTATATACATATAAAACAAATTTGCTAAATATTAACAGAAGAGTATTTATTTCTTTAAAAAGTACTCTTCTAAAAGAGGCAACACTTTTGCTGTTTTCAGAGTATTTCTATTTTAATATGCTAAGGCCTGAAAAATAACGTACAAAAATATTTGTTGTAAGTAAACAAAAAGACCAACAATATAGAACATCGATTTTAATGTTTTTTTTAATTTAGAAAACTCAGATCCAACTGGATTTGAAGAATTAATTAATGTTTGCTGTTAATGATGCCCAACATTATTCTTACTATCCAGGTAAAACATGTGGGCATAATAATCTATTTCCAACATCTAATCACAAATCAGTGTCCCTTCTTCCTTTATAATACCTATTCCATTTAGTCTTTCTTTTCTCTTTCCACTATTACTCCAATGATTAAATTCTGATTACCTCATGTAACTACAGCTACAATTTTCTAAGCTCCCTGACTCCTCCCCCTCCATTTCTCTAATGATGTATGTTCATATATCACCACTAGAGTAATTTCCCTAAAATACAATTTTCTTTATGTCACACTACCTATACTCATCAAGATCTCTACCATATTCCCATGAAAATACTCACTTTTCTATTAATCAGTTTTTCCAGAAATATCTTTTCTTTTTTTTAATTGTTAAATGCATTGGGGTGACATTGGTTGATAAAAAGTACACAGGTTCCAGGAGTGTAATTTAATTCTTTCTTTACATAACCAAATTTTACTTATCCTTCAAAGCCCAGCTCAATAATCCTTAGGCGGGGTTCTATTTGTACTCTCAGAGATATAAAAAACTGACTAAAAGTAATAATTTACTCCTTTGGCAGTTATCACTTTTACCTGGCAATCAATGTTGGTTATCATTACTCATCACACACACACACACACACACACACACACACACACACACACACGCACACCTCTTACTGATATGATATAAACAGAGGATGAGGACCATGTTCTTTATTTTCTGATTCTTCATGACTTGCTGTTAGATAGTTTAACACAGACCAAAAAAAAAGTATTATCCTATAAAACAAAAATAAGTGCTCTGGGGCTTTAAACTAGGAAGGAACATATTCTTAGAGCAAAAGAAATCGCGATCAGAAAGGACCTTAAGGATGAACTGGCACTTGAAATGGATTTTTAAAAGTTGATAGGCCTTCCACAAAGGAAAGAAAAAGAGGACAAAGCATGCCAGGAGAAAAGAATAACATAAAGAGGAGGGAAAATATAGAACAATTTCAAATCATTGGCTGAAGAGTAGCATATATACAGGGATACAGAAGAAAATTAAACATCTGCTAAATAACCAATGTGTAAAGGTTTTCATAATCTTAGGTATTATACTTTGATCCCTATCTTAATCAAGAGCTTCGTTATTTTTTGCTTGAAACAATTAAGAGTATCTTTGTTTTAAAGATGTATTTTATTGTTTGAGAGAAGATGGGAGAGACAGGAAGAGACAGAGAGAAGGGGTGGAGGGCCCAGAGCAGTCTCCATAGTTGTACGGCATCAGTTTTTCACATGGGGGATGTGGGGTACCACAGGGCGGAACTGAATGGGGAGCCTCCCTTATGGGAGGTGAGAACCCTCTTCACCAACCTGGTGGTTACTAGTTGAGCCGCAGTTCAGCACATGGGTTTGCATAGGCTGGGACCAGAATTCGATCCCCAGACCTCACGGTTGCAACACAAGCGCCCAACCCGTTGAGCTATCCCAGCATCCCCAGTTAAGAGTCTCTTAATGTCTTTCTACCTTTGGTATCTCCCCCTTTCAGACATTCATATCACTGCCAGATTAATTTTAACAAAACACAACTGTGATTCAAAATATCTCTGTTAAAATTTTTCAAAGACAGCCAACTACTCACAAAATATAAACACCTAAACATGACATTCAAAGTTCTTCACAATCAAGATCTCTTCCAGTCTTGTCCTTTAAACCTTCTCTTATATCATGAATTCAAACCATATAAAATGATTTCTTCTGGTGTTTTTACATTCCATATATCTAAAGATTCTGCTTATGCTGGGTTCTGTGCAAGAAATTCTCTTGCCTCCCAAATTTCACTCAGCAATCTTACACTCATCCTTTAAGACTACTCAAATGTCATTTCCTATGAGAAGCTTCCCTGATAATTCTCTCCTCTAACAATGTTGGTGGTATAATCTTTCTAGGTGAGGCCAATACACTTTTTCAATTTCAAAACTGCACTTGAATTAATTGTTTGCATATTCATCTCTAAACATATTCTTTGGAAGCAAAGCAAAGAACATTTTGTATTCTCAGTACCTAACACGATGACTGGCACAGAGTATGTGTTTAGTTAAGTGTTTAAAGGAAGAAAGGAATAGATGGATGCAGGCAAAGGTATAACTCAATTAATGCTGTACTGCTGAGAGGCTTTATTAGTTAGGGGAATCTGTCCTTACTTTGGCAGGCTAACAAAGAGTCACTAACAGTTCATGAAAAACTATATTTTAGAAAATTTAAGCTGGCAGCAACATGTAGAGGGAAACAAGGTGAGGAGAGGGACAAATTTAGGAGAGTCCTACAATATTTCAGGTGAAATGTAATTTAAGTACCTGAACTTGAGTGTGGGTGACAGAAGTGGGAACATTAGGTATGAAGCAAACAGTTGAAAATGTGAGTCTGAAGTTTAGAGAAAGTGTCACAAATGAGACATAAGATTCAAAACGATCAGGTAATTGTTGAAACCATGAGATTAGAAAAGCCAAAAGAAAAAAGAATTTCAAAGATAAAACTTTGGAGAATGTCATCATTTAAGAGCAGAAGGAGAAAAAAAAAATTATGAAGGAACAATTAAAGAAGTACAATTAGAAGAGTACAGGGTCATGGAAAATAACAAAATTTCAAGAAATGAAAAATGGTAACTACTACAGTGATCAAATACTATGCAACCTAATAAAAGATAATTAGAAAGTCATGAGTATTTTTCAAAAGGGAAAATACAGCAGTTTGGCAGGGGAAGAAAGAAGAGCTACCAGAATATAGAAACAGTGAGTAAAGCCTACTATTTTACGAAGAAAAAGTACAGACCATTTCATAAAAGTGTAAGTCCTATCTACTTTTTTAAAATGTTGATCTCTGAAGAACTCAAATCTTTTACCTGATAATTTAAGTCTCTAAATCAGGGTTGTCCAATCTTTTGTCTTACCTGGCCCACACGGGAAGAATTGTCTTGGGCCACATATAAAATACACTAACACTAATGATAGCTGATGAGCTAAAAAAAATTGCAAAAGATCTCATGTGCTGGGCTGCATTCAAAGCTGTCCTAGGCCGCAGGTTGGAGAGCTTGATCTAAATAAATTTGAGGATCCCAGGATAGATCAGCAGGTTGAGCGCTTGCCCTGCAACCATAGAGTCTGAGTATCGAATCTGGGCCCTAGCCTGTGCAAACCCTTATGCTGAACTGCAGCACAAATGTAACCACCGGGATGGTAGTGAAGGTTCTCACCTCCCATGTGGGAGGCCCCCAATTCGGTTCCCACTCCATGCTGCCCCCCATCCACCTGTGTGAAACAGAACTATGTCACAACTAATCGTCCAACTATGGAGAGTGTTCTGGGCCCTCCCCCAATCCTCTCTCTCTCTCACCTTCTCTCAAACATTAAATTTCAATAGATAGATAGATAGATAGATAGATAGATAGATAGATAGATAGATAGATAGATAGATAGATAGATAGATAGATATAGATAGATAGATTTGAAAATAATGAATGTGATTTCTCTGTACATATTGTCTTTGAATGGCTTTTCCCCCTTATCCCTGGTCTTACTGCAGTTCCTACTTTTTAAAATAAATTCTATCTCCAAAGAGCTATTATTCTAAGATTAATTTTATTCTAAATTCTAAAATGTATAAATATTTCAGAATAATGTAAACATTCTTTTTTAACATAATACTCCATTTTGAACTCTGCTTAGTCATCTTTAGAGAGAAGAAATAAATATATACATCATTTAATGCTCATTTTTCTACAACTAGAGTACGGAAGGTGTTCTTAATAATAAAGGAATACTTGTTACTCCTGGAGAGGTTCAACATTAAGAGAGAACATATTAGAACTACTTATGATTCATAAGGAAGGTGATTAAAGAAAAAACTAAAGTTAAAGTTATAAAGTGATTTAGAACTATTTTCAATTGTTAAGAAATGACAATTTCCCCATTATTCAAATTATTTTCTTAAAAGTCTTTCCCTTACCTCACAGATGTGGCTAGATAAAAGTGGACTTCCAATTTTCTCCAAACAGCTTTGACCTATGCTTCCATCTCATGAATTCCAAGACAGTATTAAACTGATGCATATTTTCATAAATCTGTTTAGGAAAAAAAAACTTATTTCAGACTGAAAGAAAATTTATTTGTCAGAATAACACTTGTAGAAGTAATACTAAAAATTTATGTGTAAAAACTATACATTTTCAATGTAAAGTCAATGAAAAGTTGCACAGTATTTTAGAAATGTATCAGTTTACCATTTTCCCTACTTCTGCCAAAAAAAACTTTCCCATTTTGAGTATTTGCAACTTTACAAAGGTTACAGTTGTTCTGTGGAAAAAATTACTCACATGTAAGATTTCTGCATTAGCTCAGGCTTTTGAATAAAATCATATCTCAAATTGGAAAAACAGGAACAGTTAGAAGTAGCACTAGAATGTACAATTCTACAACATTCAAGTTTCTACTTAGGCAAAAACGTATTTGAATACCCAGCCAGTATCCTTATTTTCACTTTATCACAAAGTCTCAATAAGCAGGTTTACAGGTCAGGTCAAACATCTACACAGACTATTAGAGAATTATGAGGATCAAAAATTAACTGCACTGCTTGGTCGAAGTTCATGGAATAGGTTGCAACTATGTTACCATTACCATTAGTACCCTACTGCATTAAGAGGCAATATTTATAAAACTAAAAGTAAGAAACCATTAGAAATGGTTTCTAACCATTTCTAACCAGGTCTCTAACATTAAAAATTTTAATTTACTTTAAGATAGCTATGCTGTTTACTTAGAGACCTTAAAAATAATTTCTTCATATGTGTCTTTTAACTAAAACTTCAAATAACAGAGTATTCTGTTTCATATTTTAAAAGGAAAAAGTTTAAGCTGAATGAGCATTACCTATGTCCTGTTTCAAGGTCAAAGTGCCTTTGTCTTCAAGACCATTTAAAAGTATCATGTGTGTCACACTGAGGTTTAGTAGTCTTGGCAATAATGATTAAATTCATGTAAACTGGGGCAACCTGAAACGGTCTAGCATATCAGATAGCAGTCTTTCTTAAAGTCAAGAGTCGCCACTCAGCAGACAGGCTGCCTTAGGACCATGCTAAATCTTTCATGGTCCAACTAAAGATAGAGTGACCCTGAAAGCAATGAGTAATGCTTTGTCTGCAATTAGAAGCCTTTAAAAACAGTCCTCTTAATGCACTAGCTACCTAGAACTTAACCAGGCCTCTAACATTTTTCAGGAAACTCCTATGACTATAAAACTCAGATTATCATTCAGAGAAATGCAGGGAAGACAGGGATGGAGAGTTGGTGTTTAGTAATTTTTTTTTTTTTTGAGATGTTCATAGTCTTAAAATTTTCCCTTATACTAATAAAAATAATAAATACATGTGTTTCCATTTTATAAATGGCATAAAGACTTTCTTTTAAAGCCATTCTTTGCCAACAACTCCATTCTTCCCTAAGAGTGTGTAAGAAGAGAGGGGAGGCAATCAGATTACCCTATTCTCAAAAAGGTTAAAAGTCCATCAAAGTGATTCTGTTCAAAAACATATGGCCTGATTGTAATTCTACCAGATAGTTCTAATGGATCAAATAGTGAATAAAAGTAACATATGCAAACCAATTACCAACCATTGTTTATTATAGCACTATTTATTACAACATTGTTTCTTTGGTATGGGGGGAAAAAAAGAAATCAAGCTATAGTCTAAATCTAAAGTTAATAAAAAAAAAAATTGGGGAAGCCGAGATGGCTCACCTGGTTGAGCACTCGCTTTGCAGCCCTGAGAACTGAGGATTGAATTCTGGCCCTGGCCCGTGCAGACCCATACGTTGAACTGAGGTGTGCTTTCCATGCGGGAAGCTCCCAGTTCGGTTCTCACCCCCTCTCCGTTCAGCCCCTGGCTCGAGGAGCCATGCCTCCTCATGTGAGAGGCCCCCAGCCTGGTTTCCACCCTGCCTCCACGTACCTATGTGGAACAAAACCATGTCAAAAACTGATGATACACAACTATGGAGACTGCTCTGGGCCCTCCCCATTCTTTCTGTCTCTATCTGTCTCTGTCTCTCTGCCTCTGTCAAAAACAATAAAATAAATCTTTAAAAAAATAAAGTTAGTAAAAATGGAATATATATAAACAACACTCTTCAAATATATCTTCAAAGTCCAAGACCCTGAACCATCTATCCTCCTTCCATTCTCTCACATATACAGATACATGACAAAACATACACTTCAGAAAACCTTTTCTAAAGATTAAATTTAAGACTAAGAAAAATCAAGTAAATAGAAGACAATCAAAAGGACAGCATGTGCTTCACAGTGAAGTAACAAGTCTGCAATTCACTTTTTACATACTAAGAATTCTGTGAATAAAGTAAAGCTTTCACTAACTTTGCAATATAATGCAATACTCCTATAAGTAGAGATCTATAAATATGTGCATAGAAATAATATTTACATAGGCAAAATATTCCCAACAACTCTTATCACTTAACTTACACAGTAATGTACCACAAGATGTGAGAAATATCTGGTCAAGATGGCAAAGCAGGTAAATGCTGTTTTTATCACCTCTCACAATGACATCAAAATCACAACTAAACTACAGAACAACCATCACTGAGAATCACCTGAAGTCTAGCTGAACCGAAGTCCCACCTCTAAGGACATACAGAAGAAGCCACCTTGAGACTGGTAGAAGATGCAGAGACACAGAACAGGTTGGAAACACAGCTGCCTGTGACCTTCAAAAATCAGGAGGGATATCTTAGCTGCAGTAGAGACCTGGAGTAGTGAGAGGTCACAGCCCCACATCAGCATTCCTAGCCCAGGGTTCCACTGCTGGGGAGAGATGTCCCCATAACTTACTATGAAAACCAGTGGAGATTGTGTCTGAGTGAGAAGAAGGGCAGCTGCAGTCCCAGGTGCTCCCCTTAAAGCACCTGCACTCAAGACTTACTTGCTGGCAGGGCTAACTCACTCTGAGCTCCAGTGCTGGGGCAGCAGCTTGAAAGGCACTAGGGACATACAGGGAAGAATTGAATTGTCTGATTTCAGGGTGAAGGCTGGAGGGCCAGCTTTCTCCCAGATAGAGGTGCTAGAAGAATCTATTGTTTCTTTACTGAGCCCTCTCCATCCCCAACACGCACACATAGGCAGCCACCATATATGAGTCTCCATCTACCTGGATAATACCATTTGTCCGCCCTGCCAGAGTGATTCCCAGGCTCCACCCCACCCCATTTTCAGGCCCATCCAAGCTAGTTCCAGTGCCTTTCCCATACAAAGGGCTTGCTATGGCTTATACTGCAGGCTTTCCTAAAATCTCCCAAAAGTTCATAAAACCCAAATAAGCAGCATCTGGCTTCAGTGTGCCTCATACGTCTTGCTGAGAAGCCCCAAGCCCAGCACTAGCAGCAGCCTTTCTCGGGTTTGAGGCTTGGCCTCTCGAGGCACCTCCAAGCTCAGAGCAGGTGGCAGTCATCTACAGATTGTTTTGTGGCTCATGAGAGATGACCCTGGACACAGCACAGGACGAGGCTGAACTTAGCCTGTGGCAGAGCCCCTCCGAGAAGTCCCTGAGGGCTTGCCACACACAGTGGCCAGCTTCAGATTAAGTCAGAGCACCATCCAGATGCCTTCAAGGACAACGCCTAAAGGGCAGTCTGAGCAGGCACCAGAGCCCTGCTAAAGCAAATTCTGCTCTCTAGGGTCAACCCCTTCACAACAGCTCCTCCACTGTAGCTGCAGCCAGTCCTTACAACCAATCAGCCTGAGGGTCAATCCTTCCCACTGACATGCAAACAGCAACCAAGGCTCAACTACAACAGGAGAGCAAACACAACCCACAAAAGGGACATACCTGGAGCACCAAGCTCAGGTAACCAGGGAGACTCTACCACTGGACTCCTCTCAAGACACCTACCGTATTTTCCGGCGTATAAGATGACCAGGCGTATAAGACGACCGCCTAATTTTACAGTTAAAACATAGGTTTAGGCCTACATTCGCTGTATAAGACTACAGCCTCGGAAGTGGGGGGTAGGTAGTCTTATACAGCGAATATAGGCCTAAACCTATGTTTTAACTGTAAAATTAGGGGGTCGTCTTATATGCCCAGTCGTCTTATACGCCGGAAAATACGGTACTATATTCTACTAAATCATTTGACACAACAGCACTATTTAATACATAGAAACAAACAGGGAAGCAGCCAAATTGGGAAGATGAAGAAACATGTCCCAAATAAAAGAACAAAACAAATCTCCAGAAAAAGAACGAAGCAAAATGACAATAAGCAGTCTACCAGAGTTCAAAATACTGGATATAAGGATGTTCAATTATCTCAGGGAGAACTGCAACAAATGATAGAAAACATAAAAATGGAGATAGAAAACAAAAAAAGAACAGTCAGAAATAAAGAATACAGTAACTTGGGGATGCAGGGATGGCTTAGCGGGTTGAGCACTCGTTGTGCAGCCTGGGGTCCATGGATCGTATCCTGGTTCTGGCCCGTGAGGACTCATACGCCGAACTGGGGTGTGCCTCCAGTTCAGTTCTCACCAGAGCAAGCCCCCCATGTGGGAGGCCCCAAGCTCACAAGGGCATGCCTCCCACGCGGGAGGCCCCTGGCTGGTTCCTGTTCTGCATAGCCCCACACCTACCTGTGGAGTGAAACTATACAGAAAACTAATGATATGCAACTATGGAGACTGCTCTGGGCCCTGCCCCTTCTCTCTCTCTCTGTCAAAAAGAATAAAAATAAATCTTTTAAAAAAGAAGGGAGAGGGGATGCTGGGATGGCTCAGCAGGTTGAGCACTAGCTTTGCAGCCCTGGGGTCCAAGGATCGAGTTCCAGCCCCGGCCCGTACAGACCCATGTGCTGAACTGGGGTGTGCCCTCAGTTCAATTCTTGCTGGGGTTCATGCGAGAGGCCCCCAGCCTGGTTCCTGCCATGGACAGCCCCCTCGCCCACCTGTGGAATGAAACTATATCGAAAACTGATGACGTGCAACTGTGAAGACTGCTCTGGGACCGCCTCCTCTCTCTCTATCTCTCTCCATCTGTCTCTGTCAAAAATAAATAAATAAATAAATAAATAATCAAAACACCTTGGTATTGGCAGACACACAGACCAATGGAACAGAACTGAAAACCCAGAAATAAATGTACAAATATACAGACAATTTTTCACAAAGGAGTGAAAAATATACAATGAAGAAAAGAAAGCCTCTTCTGGGAAAACTGGAAAACCACAAAAGAATGACTCTGGACTGTGAACTTTCACCTTTTACCAAAAATAACTCAAAATGGGTCAAAGACCTCCACATAAGACCTGAAACAATAAACTGCATAGAAGAAAACATTGGTACTAAACTTATAGATTTTGGGTTCAGAGAGGACTTTATGAACTTGACCACAAAGGCAAGGGAAGTAAAAGCAAAAATAAATGAATGGGACTATATCAAACTAAAAATCTCCTGCACACCAAAAGAAATCCTCTACAAAGCAAAGAGGCTATCAACCAACCAGGAGAAAATATTTGCAAACACTGCCTCTGATAAGAGGCTAATATCTAAAATATATAAAGAACTCGTAAAACTCAACAACAAAAAAACAAGCAATCCAATTTTAAAAATTGGCAGAGGACCAGAACAGACACTTCTCCCATGATGTACAAATGGCCAGCAGTTATGAGAAAAAATGCTCAACTTCACTAGCTATTAGGAAAATGCAAATCAAAACCATAATGAGATACCACCTCACACCCCTTAGAATGACTATAATCAACAAAACAAGGAACAAGTGCTGGAGAGGCTATGGAGAAAAAGAAACCTTCATACACTACTGGTGGGAATGCAAATTGTTATAACCACTATGGAAGACAGCATGGAGGTTCCTCAAAAAATTACAAATGGAATTACCATATCACCCAGCAATGCCTTCTTCTGGGTATCTACCCCCAAATTTTGAAAACCTTAGTCTGCAAAGATATATGTACCCCATTGTTTATTGCAGCACTGCTAACAGTGGCCAAGTCATGGAAACAACCGTGTTCTTTGACAGATGACTGGATAAAGAAGTTGTGATACATATACAATGAAAATTTATTCACTATAAGAAGAGATGAAATACTGTCATTTGTGACAACACAAATCGACCCTGAGATCATCATGCTAAGCGAAATAAGTCAAACAGAAAAAAATCAAGTGCTACATGACTTCGTTTACAGGTGGAATATAAAACTGAAAGTAACAAAGAAACAAAAACTCATGGACACAGTCAATACTTTAGTGGTTGTCAGAGGGTAAGGGAGCAAGAGAGTGGGGACATCAAATATATGGTAATGGAAGGAGAAATGACTCTGTGTGGTGAGCACACAATGCAACACAGATGACATACTGTAAAACTGTACACCTGGAACCTATGTAATTTTTATCAATCAATGTCACCCTAATAAATGTAACAATTAAAATTAATTAATTAAAACAAAAAACAAACAGGAAATCACTAATGTCATCTAAATGTTTATCGGTGTGGGATCAGTTAATAGCCACTCTGAACACTATACATTATACATTAAAAAGAATGAGATACATATTATTTATTTGCACTGACATGGAATGATATCCCAGACACCCTTGTTAAAAAAATTATAAGTCACTCCCCCATTATTAAAAAAAAACAAGGGGAAGCCAGGATGGCTCAGTGGGTTAAGCGCTCACTTTGCAGCACCGGGGACCGAGGATCGAATCCCGGCCCCGGCCTGTGCGGAACCACGTGCTGAGCTGGGGAGGTCCCCCAGTTCGGTTCTCTCTCTGTCTCTGTCTCTGTATCTCTCTCTCTCTGTCAAAATAAATAAATAAATAAATAAATAAAACTAAAAAAAACAAACAAAAAAAACAACTATATACACATACAGAAGTGTGTGTGTGCCAACACATATGAAGAAGGTTAAGGGCTAAGAGTACACACCAACTGTTCTGAGTGTAGGCAAAAACATGGGAACCTAGATGTCCATCAACTGATAAAGAGTGGTATGTCTACCCATGGCATGAAGCCATAAAAACTAATTATGTTACAACATGGATGAACCTTGAAAATCAAAAGCTAAGCGAAAGAAACCAGACACAAAAGGTCACAAATTATATGGTTCAATTTGTATGAAATACATAATTCCATAGACAGAAAATTGATTGTTTTAAAGATTTCTTTTTATTGTTTTTGACAGAGAGAGCGGGAGATACAGAGACAGAGATAGAGAGAAGGGAGGGCCCAGAATAGTCTCCACAGTTGCACATCATTGGTTTTTCCACATAGTTTTAGTCCATAGGTGGGCATGGGGCTGCACAGGGCAGGAACTGGGCCACGGTCTCACCCTGGTGAGAACCGAACTGGGGGCTCTCCCCAGTTCAGCATATGGGTCTGCACGGGCGGGGGCTGGGATTCAATCCTCAGTCCCTGGGGCTGCAAAGTGAGCGCTTAAGCCACTGAGCCATTCCAGTTTCCCCCAGAAAATAGACTAATGGTTACCTAGGACTGGGGGAAGATCGGAATGAAAAAAGACACCCAAAGGGTGATCCATAAGAGAAAAATATGGATACATTAGATTTCCATAAAAATTTAAAATGTTTGGTCTACAAAAGTACAACCCTGTTAAGAAGATGAAAAAATAAAGTACAGACTGGGAAAATATATCTGCAAACCATATATGTGACAAAAGGACTCACCTAGAAAATACAAAGAAATCTCAGAACTCAAATTAAAAAAAAAATTCACCTAGAAAATGGGCAAAGATATGAAGTGCTATTTCACTGAAGTAGATATTTGGATGGCAAATAAGCACATGAAAAAGTATGGTCAACAACACAAGCCATCAGGGAAATGCAAATTAAAACTATGCTGATATATCACTATATATCTACGGAACAGCTAAAATTCAAAAGTGACAATACCCAGCTACAGTAACAATGTGAAGATAATGGATCTTTCACATATTGCTGATGAGAATGTAAAATGGCATAACCACTTTGGAAAATGGTTTGAAAGTTTCTTTAAAAACTAAATATACAATTATATGTTACCAATTACACTCCTCAGCACCTGTTCCAAAGAAGCAAACATGAATATTCATAGCAGCTTTATTTTTAATAGCCCAAAACTGGAAAAAACAAAATCTCCTCCAAAAAGTGAATGGTTAAACAAACTACGATACATCCATACCATGGAAAACTATTCAGCATTAAAAAGGAACGAACTATTGAGTCACACAACTTGGATGAATCTCAAAGGATTAGGCAGAGTTAAAAAAGATCATATACTATGTAATTCCATTTATAAAACACTCTCTAAATGACAAAATTTCAGAGCTGGAAAAGAGATTAATGGTTGACATAGGGGGCAGGTGTGTGGATAGCACAAGGGAGACCTTTGCAGTGATGAATCTGTTTCTTAATGCTGTAGTGGTTATACATAACCTACTTGTATGTTTAAATGGCACAGTACTACACAAAAATACTTTTATTCAAATCCCAATTGCCATTCACCCATATGTGTGAATCAATGACACTAAACAAATGACATTCTAGAAATTACAGAAAATAGATTTTCAATTAACAGCTCCCATATAAAAATCCATCACTTGTATAGCAATATGCAAACTAATCACTTCCAACAAGAGGGAAAGGAACTACATATATTTTCCTCTAAAGGCCAGGTATGGGACAGAGTTGTTACATGTCCATAGGTGGGTGAACACATAGGGAAGAAAGTTTTAGCTGAGAAACCTGCATTGAAGTTTTCATCTCTGTGTGATGAGAGACAAGTAATTACTGAACAGCACTGTCTTTTAAAACAGTGAGTCACATGCCTAAGGGAGGGGCTTGTAAGCAGGATGAGCAACAACCAGGACAATCAAATAAGATTTCAAAAAGAAGCAACTTGCATGCAGGAGGCCCCCGGTTTGGTTCTTGCCCGGTGGTTCGGCCCCTGGCTCGAGGGGGCGTGCCTCCCATGTGGGAGTCCCCAGCCCAGCACCTGCCTGCTTGGCCCCGCCCACTGTGTGGACATAAACCAAGTCAAAAATTGATGACGTACAAATATGGAGACTGCTCTTGTCCCTCTCACTTCTCTCAGTCTTTCTCTGTCAAAAACAATAAAATATTTATTTTTTAAAAGCAACAAGATTTTGAAGTTCGAGGTGCAATTAAGAAGCAGCTATCCCAATATAATTCTGTTAATCTGAAAGACTATGACTTATCCACTTTACAAAACATATCATTTACTTTTGAGACTACGTTTGTGAGGCCTAGATATGTTTTAATCTCAGAGAACAGCTCTATTATCAACAGGCAAGTGACATTGAAAGAGAATAAGAATCACTTAATACTTCTGAGTATTTTAAACATGTAAGACATAGTTCCCTGTCAGCAAGCAACATTTAATAAACTTGAGGAGTCAAGCAATAATAAATACATTAAAGCTTAATAATAGTACCAGATGACAATACAAATATTTTCATTCTACCATATATAATGACTAAAAGAGAAGTACAAAAGACTACTACTTCATAAATGGAAATATCACTGTGGGCTGAACTTAACGAGACACTCCAAAGAATGGCAGGGTTTGACAGTATTAGGGAGTGGTACAGGCTCAAACAAGCAGTCTACTAGGACAGCCAGGGTGGCCCATGGAGGGTAAACTGGGCCTGGCCATTGTAACATCAGAGGCATGGATTCTAGAGTGGTGGAGAAGAAGAATAATCAATGTATGGTCTAATCCAGATGACAAATATTCAGCCATTCTGAAGCCTATGTCCTTAGCAGACATACTTATTTTAGTTCTCCTTCCAATCAAGAATTAGACTTTAGACTCTCACCTTGAGAAGTTTTGGTCAAGATGGCAGAGAAGGTAAGTGCTATGCCTGCCTTCTCCCATGATATCAAAATTATAACTAAATTATAGAAAAATCAACCTGGAAAACCATCTAAAGACTAGATGAACAAACTCCTATACCTAAGGATATAGAGAAGAGGCCACACGGAAACCAAAATGAGAATAAAATTTAGTTTTCCCAAGGTTTGGTTTAAAAAAAAAAGAGAATTAAAGACTTCACAGTCCTATATGACCACAAAAGAAAGTACTGGAGCAAGTTTATCCAACTTGTAGCACGCGGGTCACATGCAGACCAGGATGATTTTGAATGCAACCCAAAACAAATTCATAAACTTTCTTAGAATATTGAGTTTTGCCTTTTTTTTTTTTTTTTTTTTTAGCTTATCAGTTATTCTTAGTGTTAGTGTGTTTTATGTGCGGCCCAAGACAATTTTTCTTCTTTCAATGTGGCCCAGAGAAGCCAAAAGATTGGTCACCCCCTCCCCCATACTAGAGGAAGTTGGGAAAATCATTCCTTCTCCACAGTTAGCATGCACATTAAGGTGCATCCTGAGACACAGGAGACTCCATAGTATGCCTGAAGACTATGACCTTATTAGTAATCGCTAGGATAACAATCACTGTAAAAATCTATGAAGCTGATGTTATAAAGTGATATTTTTAGATAACGTATTTTATCAAAAGAAGCACCAGAGTTCAAGCATAAGTTTCTTGTTTTTAAAGATTTATTTTTATTGTTTCTGATAGAGAAAGAGACAGAGACAGAGACAGACAGAGAGAAGTGTGTGTGTGGGGGGGGGGGGGGGCAGAGCCGTCTCCATAGTTACATGTCATCAGTTTTTCCATATAGTTTCACTCCACGGGTGGGTGCAGGGCTGTTCAAGGCAGCAACCAGGCCAGGGGCCTCCTGCATGGGAAGCTTGTCCCAGCAAGACCTAAACTGGGGGCACACCCCAGTTCAGCACATGGGTTCACTAGGGCTGGAGTCGGGATACTATCCTGGGACCCCGGAGCATGATCCTCTGACCCTGGGGCTTTAAGATGAATGTTTAACCCGCTGATCCATCCTGCCATCCCCTCCCCACAAACATAAGTTTCTAATTTCACAATACGAAGGTAGTTTTCTAGGAAACTTCAAGTTGTAAAGGTCTGAAACTTTGTATATTTGAAAAGTTTTCCTAAGACAAGTAAATTGTTATAAAACAGTATTTTTAATACAGATACCCAGACCTTTCTAAAACAACCTTAAGAAAAATAAGTAGCAATTAAGCTCTTCATTTTTTGTATGGAAACAGAGTGAAATAAAAAGGTAATATAAACAGATAGAGTTCAATACTTACTATGTGGAGAGCTTTACACATATACATACTTGTAAGCCCAATGTTTTACATATACTACTGCATTTAATCCTCAAAACAAATCTAAGGAGTAGGGTCTCTTCATTTTCATTCAATATACATTTATTGAGTACTGTTTATATAAAAGTGAAGCACAGGAACTCTGACTGGACAACACTGTGGATACAGGAAGGCCTTGTAAACTAGTGGGCTTCACTGTAGGGTAACTGGGTGATTACCTGCCTGTGCACATATGGAGACCCTTGAATATAAGGCTCTGTTGTTTTTTACCCTGGAGTTTCTTAGAAACGAATCCTCCAGTCTCTTAGGTGGAGAGTATACAGCTGACTGCCAGTTCTCTGCAAACAAATGGGAAAAGAGACATAGGATAGAAAGTAAGGGCACATCTCCTGATTCATCAAGGACACTTATGCTTAATTCCCATTTACAGTGTATTCTTCTACCATACTGTCTCCAAATCTGGAATCTCAATGGTTTAGTATCTCTAGACAATCAAATACCCAAATTCTGCTGAATTAGTCCAGGTAGGATTCTGTATGGTACAAGATAAGTATAATGACACAAATGTGGCCCCACGTGATAACTGTAAATTTTCTAGTCCTCTCATGAAAAAAAGTGAAAGCTAAAATTAATATATTTTATTTAATTCAATGGATCTAAAATGCTATTTCAATGTCATAAATACAAAAATTACTAATAAGGTATTGTTCAATCTCTTTTTCGCATATTTAAGACTTCCAAAAGTGGTGCGTACTTTACACTTACATCACATCTCAATTAGGGCTACCCACATGCTAAGTGCTCAATAGGACAGTTGGCTAGTGGCTACTGTATTAGACAGCATAGTCTAAATTATGCTGTGGTAACAATAACTCCAAAATTTCAATGGCTCAAAACAACAAAAGTTAACTTCAATCTCATGTAAAATTTTCAGCATGGGCAGGCAGGGCGTCTTTCACAGTCATCCAAGGACCCAGGCTGACCATCTTGTTTCTGAATCAAATGAAACACAAGGCTAGGTATTTCCCATGTAAAGAAAAAGACCAGAGAATCTTCATGGGCTTTTGACTATATCAAACTAGAAGTAACATAAACTTCCCCTCAAAGTCCACTAACCAGAATCTGTCACATGATACCACCTAACTTTAAGGAAACAAAGGAATTAAAAGGAGAACTGGATGTGAATGAGCACTAGTAAGTCAGTCATTTCCACAGGCAGGCCCCCAGACATGTGGAGGTATGAGGCAGAGGATCTAAACCCTAGATTCCATGGGATAACTGGTTCTTATAGATTTTTTTTTAAGGTTTATTTTATTGTTTTTGACTGAGACAGAGAGAAGTGGGAGAGCCCAGAGCAGTCTCCATAGTTGTAGGTCATCAGTTTTTGCCATGGCTTCGTTCCACACAGGTGGATGGGGACTGTGCAGGGGGGGAACTGGACTGGGGGCCTCCCACATGGGAGGCATGCCCCCTTGAGCCAGGGGCCAAGCTGGGGGGCAAGAACCGAACTGAGGGCTTCTGCATTGGGAAGCACACCCCAGTTCAGCATATGGGTCCACACAGGCAGGGACTGGGATCCGATCATCAGTCCCTGGGGCTGCAAAGTGAGTACTTAACCTGCTGAGCCATCCAGGCTTCCCCTCAAATTTTAAACCATTTTTTAGCCTGAACTCTTATTCCTATGTTAGGTAAAACTAATACCTGCAATTATGGAGCCCTGGAAGGAGTAAAAACTGGTTTGCTTTTTAGCATGTACATTTACAAACCAAAGAGAAACTAAACACAAGCTAGAAAGAACAGTAGGAAAAATTTTATATACAAGTAAAACTGGGATACGTTGGGAGAGTTGATCAATCCAATTGCAGACAATGGCAAAGGGCCTATATAGCATTAGGTCTGTAGCTGATACAGTACTGAAGCCTCTCTGAACTTGCAAAATGATCAACCAGGCCTCCCTTCTAGGACAGAGCCTCACATAGAAGAAGAAATTGCTGGGAGTGAAAACAAAATTGAATAGTAAAGGTACAACAGAGACAATGGAAAGAGAAAGTTCACAGTAAAATAAGGGACATTAGCACAACTAGGAGATCTTTGAAGGCAATCAGGCACCTTCTTAAAAGTAATTGAAAACAATTCTGTCGAGTTAAAAATGCTATCCTGAATACTATATTCCTTTCTAAAAATTCAGGAAAACAAATTTTAAAATGACCGAGGGAAAGTTTTCATATACAAATCTTACACAGGTTAATACAAGGTAAGAAGAAAAGAGAATAGAGCAAAATGATGTTTCTACATACAACTAAAGCATGCCCGAAGAGCAGAACACAAAACTGATAAAAAGCTAAAAGCATTAGAGAAATTATATAATGCAAAAAAAACCCAAAACACAACAACATCAGAACTGGAAAACCTCAGGAATGACCCAAAAAAAGAATTAGAATTAAAAATTCTTATTTCAGAAATAAAGACTAAAAACAAGGGATGCCAGGTCGGCTTAGCAGGTTGAGCACTCGTATTTCAGCCCCAGGGTCCAAAGATCATGTCCCAGCCCCAGCCTGTGCCGACCCCATATGCTGAACTGCAGTGTATCCCCAGTTCAGTTCTCACCAGGGCAAGTTTCCCATGTGGAAAGCCCGGGTTGGATCCCCAGCTTACAGGGGCGTGCCTCCCATGCAGGAGGCCTCCGACCTGGTTCCTGCCCTGTGCAGCCCCACGCCCACCTGTGGAATGAAACTATATTGAAAACTAATGACATACAACTATGGAGACTGCTCTCGTCCTTCCCTCTATTCTCTGTCTCTCTCTCTCTCTCTGTCAAAAACAATAAAAATAGTCTTTAAAGAAACTTCTTATAAAAAAAAGAATCAAAACCTAAAAACAAAGAAATATAAGAGTGAATAAACACAATAGATAATGCCTTAAGAGAAATAGAAAGTGAAAAGGAGTCTAATCTCAAAAATCAAAAAAGAAATGAAGTAACAAAAGGATTCTAGGAAAAATGTCTGAAATTGTTCTAATTTTTTATATAATACTAATAAATGAAGAAAGCCCAAGAAAGATAATTAAACACTAACAAGTATACTAAAATACTAAAAAGTCATTCAAGAAAAATTTCCTAAAATAAGATTTGAAACTACATGCTTAAGGCATACAAAACATACTTCAAAATACTGACACAAAAAATCAACACTAAGACACATTATAATAAAATTATATGCACTGAGAAACAAAAAAAAATTGTGGTGCTTTAATGCAATATTTGTTTTACTGCAGTGGTCTGGAATTGAACCCACAATATCTCCAAAGTATGCCTGTATATGAAAGTGGACTTCGATTAGCTATAAATGTATATTGAAAACTCCAGAGCAAACACTAAAAAAAGTTTTTAAAAAGTGTAACAAGTATGATAAAACAATCCTTAATGTGTATGCACCTAAAAGAGCATCAAAATACAGACAAAAGCTACTAAAATTGCAAGGAAAAACACATGAATCAACAATTATAGTTGAAGACTTCAATACCACTCTGTCAGAAATAAACAAATCCAGAAGGGAGAAAATCATTAAGGACATAATTAAATTCAACAGCACCATCAATAAACTGGATGTAATTTACATCTATCAATTACTGTATTTTTCCATGTATATAAGATAATAATTCTGTCTAAAACTGTTAGACCTGGGAAGCTGGGATGGCTCAGTGGGTTAAGTGCTCACTTTGGCTCCCCGGGATCCAAGGATCAAGTTCTGGCCCGGCCCATGCAGATCCATATGCTGCACTGGGGTGTGTTTCCCATCTGGGAGGCCCCCAATTCAGTTCTCACCAAGGTGAACTTCCCACATGTGGGAGGCCCCCGGTTCAGCCCCTGGTTCAGCCCTGGCTCACGGGGCATGCTTCTCTTCTCATGCAGGAAGCCCCTGCCCAGTACCTGCCCTGCATGGTCCCCACCCATGTGGATGAAACCATGTCGCAAAACTGATGACATAACAACTATGAAGACTGCTCTGGACTCTTTCCCTTCTATCTGTCTTTCTCTGTCTCGGTATCTCTTTGTCAAAAATAAAATGAATCTTTAAAACTATTACAATCTTTAAAACTAAATGAATCTTTAAAACCAAAAATTGGGGGTTGTCTTTTACACAAGAATAATCTATGTATTGATTTCTTAATGTTGGGTTAGAAAAGTAGGGGTCATCTTAAATATAGGGGTGTCTTATATATGGAAAAACATGGTATTTCTTCCAACAATGGCAGCATACACATTATCTCAAGCTCACATGGAACATTTACCAAGACATGCTATTGCTTAACAAATACAAAAGAACAGAAATCCACAATGTCTCCTCTTAAGACAATAATGGAATTAAACTAGATTCAAACACAGAAAGACAGCTAGAAAATCCAAAAATACTTGGAAATTAAACAATGCACTTCTAAAAAAAGAACGCCAAAAAAGAAATCTCAAGAGAAAATTTTTAGTAATTTATAAATGAAAATACAACTTCTAAAAATTTGAGGGATGCAGTGAAAGCAATGCTTAGAGGAAAATTTGTAGCACTGAATGCATATATTCAGAAGATTCAAAAATCAATAACCTAAGCTGCCATTTAAAGAAGCTACAAAAAGAAGAGCAAATTAAATACAAGGTAAGCAGATGAAAAGAAATAATCGAACAAGGAAACTGAAAACAGGCAATCAACACAGAAAAACAAACAAACAAAAAAAATCAATGAAACCAAGAGCTGGTTCTTTGAAAAGATTGATAAAATTGAAAAAGAGAAGTGACCCAAATTACTAATATCACAAATGAAAGAAGGAATATCACTACAGTTCCCATAATCATTAATAGAATACATCAAGGAGAACTCTCTATGACCACAAATTAGATACCTTAGATGAAATGGATCAAGTCCTTTGGACATAACTGCCAAAACTCACAAATGAAGAAAAAGACAATCTGAAAAAATATGTGTGTGTGAGTGTACACATACATACACACACACATATACATATATATAAATGAATCATAGTAACATTGCAAAATAGAAAGCAGCAGGCCCAAATGGGTTCTCTACTGAATTCTAATAAACATTTAAGACCATACCAATTCTCTAAAATCTTATTCAAAACATATAAGTAGAGAGAAAATTTACTTTCTAATTCATTTTCTGAGGCCAGCTTTACCATAGTACTGAAAGCACACAAGAAAACTACAGACCAATATCTCTCATGAACATATATACAAAAATCCTAAACAGGATATTAGCAAATAGAATCCAACAATGTATAAAAAGAATTATGTATCACAACCAGGTGGGATTTCCCCAAGATATGTAAGGCTGTTCAACATTAATACAATACATCACACCAACAAACTAAAGAAGAAAATTTACAGATTATATCATTGGATGCAGAAAAAGCACTTGCCAGGGAAGCCGGGAAGGCTCACTGGGTTAAGCGCCCGTTTTGCAGACCCGGAGACCGAGGATCAAATCCTGGCCCCGGCCTGTGTGGACCCATATGCTGAACTGGGGTGTGCTTCTCATGTGGGAGACCCCCAGTTTGATTCTAGTCCCCAGGTTCAGCCCCTGGCTCGAGGAGGCATGTTATGCGGGAGGCCCACAGTCCAGTTCCCATTCTGCACAGCCCCTGTCCACATGTGTGGAATGAAACTGTGGAAAACTGATGACATACAACCATGAAGAATGCTCTGGGCCCTCCTCCTCCTGTCTCTCTCTAAGTCTCTCTGTCTCTGTCAAAAAAACAATAAAATAAATCTTAAAAAGAAAAAAAAGAGTAAGCCCTAATGTGAACTATGGACTTTGAGTGATGATATGTCAACATAGTTTCATAAATTTTAACAAATGTATCATTCTGGTGGGGGTCATTGATAATGGGGGAGGTTATGGAGAGCCAAGTGGTATATATGGAAAATTTCTGTACAGTTAGCTCAATTTTGCTGTGAACCTAAAACTGCTCCAAAAAATAAAATCTATTTAAAATGTGTGTCTTAATGGTGTATTTTTATTACATTTTATTAATATAATGTAATTCATCAATTTTAGCACATATCTTTTCACATTAAACTGTGAGATCAGTATCATGCCATTGTTTAATAGGTATCATTTTTTTCTTTCATTCTTTTCAAGATTTATTTTATTGTTTGAGAAGGTGTGTGTGTGTGAGAGAGAGAGAGGAGAGAACAGAGTAGTCTACATAGTTATACATCATTAGTTGTGATATGGTTTCATTCCATCCAGGTAGATGTGGGGCTGCATGGGGTGGGAATGAGGGCTTCCCACATAGGAGGCGAGAACCTTCACTGCCAAGTCATCTCAAGGGTTACCAGTTGCATGGCAGTTCAGCATATATGTTTGCAAGGACCAGGGCCAGGAATCAAACCCCAGACCTTGAGATTGCAAGACAAGCACTCATCTGCTGAGCTATCCTGGCATCCCATATTTTTCTTTCTTAATGATACATAGAATAACAAACAACCCATCAATACCTGTAGGTTACACAGATACATGTGTCTTAGGGTTGATGAAATACATTTCAGAATTTTTGTTTAACTTCAGAAAGAGGTGCTAGTACTAAAATCAATTGTTTTTCATACATAAGCTTTACAGATGTAAGTTCAACTAGCAGATTTTTTCAAGATTCTCCTCACTTTAGTACTATTACTTTATATGATTCATCATCTCTATTTGTGTATCACTGATGGTGCCAGACATTTCTCTTCCTAATCTAAACAGAAAATTTACTCACTCAGATATTGTCACTCAGACACTAGAATAATCATCTGCATGTCACTTGGGTGCATTAAATGCTGCCTTCATTTATTGTGCCAAGTATGCTTTGTAAACTCATCCATTCTAAAATCCTCCATCATATTTGTAAAGCTATTACTATTACCTTTTTTTTTAAGTATTTAATTAGTTTTTTGAAATCTTGTAAGATAAGGTCTGGCTTTTTATTCACTACTGTTCCTTTTACCACAATTAGTAATTTTTTGTCAATTCTTTTATTTTTCCTTTTGGTCACATTTTTCCAGTCCTCCAAAACTTTACTGATCTGGCTTTATAGAGTCAGCTGTAAAATTAATTTAAAAAACTGGACAGATTCTTCATTAGAAATATCCTTTTCGAATCAAATTTATGCCAACTCATTGAAAATTAGTCAACTCTGTCCATTTCTTTTCCACCTGTTGAAAAAAAGGATGTTGTTGAAAGTTATAAATTTCTGCAGGCAGTACCACCAATTGAAAGGAGGGTCCTAAGAAACATTTGGCGAAACTCCCAAAACCACAATGTACTTCACCCACTCGTAAGGAAATAGTTTTCTTTACCATCATAATTCACAATAAGAAAAATGTAAAGACACAACCCTTGAAGAAATATCAACATTTTCTAAGCCCAATTCTAAGGAAATAAAATACAAATGACTGGTGAGAAATAAGTATATCTGCATGAAGCCACAGTTATATAAAAGACCTTTTGTTTGTTTCATTGGAGTAATATCAGTAAACCTGCTTTTGCTTATGTGTATTCAACTGAAGTGAAATGAATTTGTGAATAAGTATATTCAAGGATCAAATATCTAAAATTTAGTGAATTGATATTATACACAATGAAAGTCTTTAAAAATTACGAATTACAGAGGTATATGTATTTTTTAAGACTGAACTGTACACATATCTGCACTCCACTGTATATATATATATATATATACATATATATATATATGTATACATATATATATATTTTTAAGATTTATTCTTTTGCTTGAGCAGTAAGAGAGAGAGAAGGGGGAATACCCAGAGTAGTCGTGGGAGGCAAGAACCCTTGCCACTGACCCATCCCAGTAGTCACCAGTTGTGCCACAGTTCAGCATGAGTTTGCATGGGCTGGGGCCGGGAATGGAATCCCAGGCCTTACAATTGCGAGGCAAGAGCTCAACCACTGAGCGATCCCAGCATCTCTGTATACAGAAATGTTTTTAAACTTAAACAATTAATTAGAATATGGAATAGAAAAAAGCAAAACAAGGCTCTGTGGCGCTGGATTAGAATTGCATTTATTAGTATAAGCTAAAATTATTTTTTTAATCATGTAATTAGAAAAATAGTATTTCCACAGTATGGAGAATATAGTCAATAAATGTAAAAACTATGTAAGATGTTAGATGGGTACTAGAATTATCAGGGGAATCACTTTATAAATTATATAAATGCCTAACCACTTTGTTGTACACCTGAAATTAATATAAAATATTGAATGTCAACTATAATTTAAAAATATATATAGCCATGGAATGTAAAGAACAGCATAAGGAATATAGTCAATGGTAATAGCTATGTATGGTATCAGAGAGGTAGTAGACTTGTTGGGGTTATCACATGTGAGATGTTTAAATGACTAATCATTATGTTCTTTTTACACCTAAAACGAATGATAATAAAAAAAACCACTTTATAAATTTGTTCACTGAGAGACTTGAGGCAATGATATCTAGCACCAATGAGAATACCTAATGCTCATATCTTGGTTCCTTTATATGATTTCCCCACTAAAAGAGACATGGCCTCCTTAGAGATATGGCTGACTTTGCCCCATATATAAAACAAAGGTCCAACATAAGCATGGAACATAACTGTGTCAGAAAGTAAGCAAACGTGGGAAAGCCAGGATGGCTCAACAGGTTAAGCGCTCACTTTGCAGCTCCAGGGTCTGAGAATCGAATCCTGGCCCCGACCCATGCAGACCCATTTGATGAACTGGGGTGTGCTTCCCGTACCTGAGGGCCCCAGTTAAGTTCTCACCACCCCCACTCCCGGTTCAGTCCCTGGCTCGAGGAGCCACACCTCCCTCCCATGTGGGAGGTCCCTAGCCCAGTTCCTGCCCTGCGAGGCCCTGGTTCACCTGTGTGGAATGAAACCATGTCAAAAACTGATGACGTACAACTATGGAGAATGCTCTGGGTCCTCCCCCTTCTGTCTCTCTCTGTCAAAAACAATAAAAACAAATCTTTTTTAAAAATGTGGGATAATATGAACATCAAAAAAAGTAAGAATCTTAATGGATTAAATGCACTGAAATGAAAGTCCATAAGTCTATACAGATGATAGTTAGATGATGAGCTAGATAGATAGAAATAGACAGACAGATATGATATAGTTGATAAATGAAAGAGAAGAGTAAAAACAGTTCTAACAGTACAATGCAAAATAATAAATGCAGACCTGATGAAATTGGAAAATTGCTACATTACAACTGTAAATAGCAAATACCAATTAACTCTAAAGGGTGGGGTGGGGTATGAGGAACAAAAAATTGCATAGTCTTCAAGTTATCTACCCACAGATTGCTTATTAGTTGTAAAAGGGAAAATAATAGCAATGCAGTGGAGAAATTAGATGACAACTTGACTGGATGACAAAAATTAACATTACCAATGACAGGTATGATAAATATATTATGCCTCTATATACGATACCCTGAGAAAGGACACATCACCATTTATGCACAATGTTGGCCAGAGATGCATCATGTACATCTAACAATGAGAAAATGGCAGATAACTCCAAAATGAAGAATACTGTATAAAATAACAGATCTATATTCTTCAAAAATGTTAATATCATGAAAGACAAAAGACAGCTAAAGAACTGTTCCAGATTAAAGAGATATAACAATTGAATCCTCTACTGCAGGAAAATAAAGTCTAAAAAGAAGGACTTAGCTGAGACAACTGACAATAAAGTATAGATGGCATATTGGAGAGTCCTGTGCCAATGTTAAATTTCCTGAATTTGATAACCAGTGTGATTACATATGTGATTATCCTTGTTCTTGGAAAACAGAAACTGAAATAGTAAAAAATAAAAGTGCATAATATACACAACTTTATTTTCTCAAGGAGTTCATCAAAACTAAATTGTGTGCATTCTTATGTGCTGTAGATAGGTAAAGGAAAGAGGGAAAAATCAAAGAATGATGCAAATGTGGAAAACTGTTAAAAATTGATGAATCTAGGAAGGAGTTCACTACGCTATTCTTGCACCTCTTCTAAGTATAAAGTGGTTTCAAAATAAAAAATTAACACAAAAAAATTAATTAAGGGAAGCTGGAATGGCTCAACGAGTTAAGTGCTCACTTTGCAGCCCTGAGGTCCGAGGATCGTATCCTGGCCCCAGCCCATGTGGACCCATATGCTGAACTGGGGTGTGCTTCCCATGTGGGAGGCCCCCCCTTCCATTCTCACCAGTGCAAGCTTCCCATGTGAAAGGACCCCATTCAGCCCATAGCTCACAGGAGGGTACTTCCCATGCAGGAGGCCCCTGGCCTGGTTTCTGCACTGCGGAGCCCCTGCCCACCTGTATGGAACAAAACCGTATCAAAAACTGATGGCAAACAACTATGGAGACTGTTCTGGATACTCCGCCTTCTCTTTGTCTCTCTGTCTCTGTCTCTCTCTGTCAAAACAATAAAATAAAAATCTTTTAAAAAATTAATTAAATTCACACCATGAAGTCCTAATTCCCTTTTCTCAGAATATGACCTGTTTTGTTTATAGAAGTCATCAAGTTAAAATGAGGTCATTAGTGTGGACCCTAATCCAGTATGGTTGGAATTCTTATAAAAAGGAGGAAATGTGGACACAGACAAGTGAAGAAAGACAGGGAGAAGATGGCCATTCTAAGAGTACAATCCAAGAACTGCCAGAGGCTATCAGAAGTCAAAAGAGTGGCCTGGGACAGATCAGACCCTTCCCTAGTACCTTCAGAGGGAGCATGGCTCCAACCAACAACTTGATTTTGGCTGTCTAGCCTCAAAACCTAGGAGAAAATAATTTTCTGCTATTCTAAGCAGAAATCAACAAACAAAAGAATTAGAATAGCAAGAAACAACAAAAAAATACCCTTATAGAATATGAGGCTAAAATAAATACTTTTTACAGATATCTGAGATACCATCACCAAATAAAGATGTTTAAAAACCACAAATATTTGGATTGTTCACTGCTGTTTACCAAATAGACGGAAGTAATCATACACAACCTTGCACTGTAAAGAAAATCATGCGATACAAAAAACTAACCAAACTCAATGCACTATCCCTATAGTACTTTTAATGTAAACTAAATCCCAACCAAGAATATACTAAAATTGATTTAGCAAAGTCATCATTATTTAAAGGTCATAGATATACATTTTTAAATCTTCTATTAGAATAACTGAAAAGGGGAAACCGGGATGGCTCAGTGGGTTAGGTGCTCACTTTGCAGCCCCAGGGACCAAGGATCAAATCCTGGTCCCGGCCCATGTGGACCCACATGCTGAACTGGGGAGTGCCCCCAGTTCAGTTCTCACCGGGGCAAGACCCTGGCCCAGTTCCTGCCCTGTGCAGTCCCAAGCCCACCTGTGGAATGAAACTATGTGGAAAAACCGATGATGTGCAACTATGGAGATTGTTCTGGGCCCTCCCCCTTCTCTCTGTCTCTGTCTCTCTCTCTCTCTCTCTGTCAAAAACAACAAAAATAAAAAAATAAAATAAAAAAGAATACCGGTATTTAACTAGGGGATACCAGGATAAGTGAGCAGATTGAGCGCTTGCCTTGCAGCCCTGGCGTCGGAGGATCAAGTCCTAGAGTGCAGGCCCATGCAGATCCATATACTGAGCTGGTCCTGTACTTCCCATGTGAGAGGCTCTCAGTTCAGTTCCCATCAGGGCGAGCTTCCCATGAGGGAGGCCCCCGGACCTGGTTCCTGCCCTGCCAGGCCCCACGCCCACCTGTGTGAAATGAAACTATGCTGAAAACTGATGACATACACTTATGGAGAATGCTCTGGGCCCTTTCCCTTCTCTGTCTCTGTCAAAACAAAATAAATCTTAAAAAAAAAAAAAAAAAAAAAAAAAAAAAAAAAAAAAAAAGAACTGAAAAGTTTTTAGAACTATTAAAGAAATAAATATATCACATGGTTTAAGTATATAACAATAAGTTGCTTGCATATTAACAAAACAGGTTACAAAATATAATGGAAAATAATCTCATTCACAATAGCACTTAAAAATATAATACACTATAAAACTTTCCTATAAGTCAAAATATACTAATAAAAGAAGGTATGCCATTTCATGAGTAAAAAAAAAAACATATTTTAAAGATGTCAGTTCTCTCCAAGTCAATCAATAAATGTTAACAGGCTTGGAAAAATTAACTTTGGAATATCCTAAACTTTTGGAACAGTAACAAAGAATTTGCCTTACCAAGTGTTAAAATATACTGAAAGCTCTATCAGTATAAACAGTATGATTCTATTAAGGGACAGATTATAAGAGACCAAAAACAGATTCATATATATATATATATATGAATATAATAAAAGCAGTATCTCAAATCAACAAAAGGAATTGAGAGAATTGCTAACCATTTCGGCAAAACTAAGTTGGATCCTCACCTCATGCAACCAAATTAATTCCAGATAAAGATGTAAAATGTGAAACCATAAAAACCTTAAAAATACTATTGCAACAGGAAAGGAATTTTTAAATTTGACATTAAAAGTAGAAACCATTTTTTAAAAGGTTGATGTAAATTATTAAAGAGAACACTGAATATAATTTTTATTTTTTAAGACTTTATTTTATTGATTTCAACGTAGAGACAGAGACAGAGAGAGAAGGGGGAGGACCCAGAGCAGTCTCCATAGTTGTACATCATCAGTTTTTCTTACAGTTTCATTCCACACAAGTGGGCATGGAGCCCTGCAGGGCAGGAATGGGGCCAGGGGCCTCCCATATGGAAGCTCCCCTCAGCAGGAACCAAACTGGGGGCCCTCGGACATGGGAAGCACACCACAGTTCAGCATATGGGTCTGCACAGGCCAGGGTTGGGACCGGAATGCAACCCCCTGAGCCATCCCAGCACTGGGACTCAATCCTCTGACCTAGGGGCTAAATCCACTGAGCCATCCCTGTATCCCCCTTTTTTTTTTTTTTATCCTTTCTGTTTTATGTAGCAATCTTACTAATAAGCCTATAACATTATTACAATTACGCTATACTTTCAGAGTTGTGGCAAGAGCAGTAAGATCAGAATATTTTATCCTACTCATCTGATTTCTTTGTTCATGACAAAGATGGCATAGGGGTCGTCAAGTCTGGCCCACAACCCCTACCAGGATCCCCTTAGCCTCCTCCAGAATGAAGTTCTTCTTGTCCTAACTCAGGCAGAACAGCACCAGCACCACATTCTTGCACTTCCTTCACCTCTGGTGTCAACGACTTATCAACCTTTGTGTCATTGAACACTTTGACGACTCCACCAGAGACACCAGATGCCATGTTTCCAGAAGCAAAAAAGAGGCAACAAGGAGAGCCAGAGAAAATAAGAGCCACTGCAAAGCTACTGCCAGGATCTGACTGAATGCTTCTGACTTCATTTGTAAAGAGTAGAATTTTCCATTTTGATTTGACAACTGATTTTTCTTATAATGGGTAGGTTGTTATTGGGTAAGAAAAAATACTTAACTCCTTTTTTTCACATTTTTATTATTGCTATCTTTAGTTGGAATGAAAAAATAGTATCTAAAATCTGAGTAACACCCTACAGGTTGGTACTGAGTTATTAAAAAAGATAAAATTTTTAAAAATGATTAAATATTCTAGGTGAAGGAATAAGAACTACCTACAGGGAGCCCCCCACCCCCACCCCACTCAAGCTAGTATCACTGGATCTGAATGCTTGCTACTGGCACCTAAAATGGTTAAATCACCTGTTATCAATAAATGTTTGCTCTGCAGAAAAAAAAATCAGTTATTTAAATGTAATATTTCATGTCAAATTCCTAGATTCTTCTCTTTCCTGTACATTATAATCATTTATGCATTTATATCTGCAGCATAAAGGGCAAGATATATTCCTAATGTAGTTCAGATTATTTAACATGATTTTTATTTTCCAAATGCTCTTTTTTGTCCTTTCATATGAGATCTGACAATTAAATTCGAGAACTTGCCACCATGTGCTTACGTTAGCAGCACTGTACAAACAACTCAGTAATGTTTCATAATTTTGGTATATCAGTGTCTCACAGCTGTGTTCATATTGATGTGTGACAGTCTTGCTAGAGTTCATTATTGTTGCATGATTTTGTGTGCCATCGTGAGAATGTCGGAGCTTGAATTAGAGCAACAAACATTAAATTTCTTCTTAAACTTGACAAAAGTGGAAGTGAAATCAGGGACTTGTTAATCCATGTTTATGAGAATAATATCATAAAGAAAACAACAGTGTACAAATGGATTAAACACTTTTCTAAGAAAACAATAAAAAAGGGGAAGCTGGGATGGCTCAGCAGGTTGACTTTGCAGCTCCAGGATCCAAGGATCAAATTCCTGGCCCCGACCCATCCGGACCAATATGCGGAACTCGGGTATGCCCCCAGTTCAGTTCTTCCTGGGGCAAGCTTCCCATGTAAAAGGTCCCCGGTTTGACTCCCACCCTGGGTGTCCTTCCCATGTGGGAGGACCCCCAGCTCATAGGGACATGCCTCCCATGCAGGAGGCTCCTGGCCCAGTTCCTGCCCTGCAAAGCCCCACGCCAACCTGTGGAATGAAACTATCAAAAACTAATGACATATAACTATGGAGACTGTTCTGCATCCTCCCCCTTTTCTGTCTCTGTCTGTCTTTCTCTCTCTGTCAAAATAATTAAAAAAAGAAAACATTTTTCTGAGGGGAAAGGAAGCAAACAACCTTGGGTAAGAAATAGTCATCTTCCACCCTGTAGCTTAATAGCCACATGTTTCAGGGAGTAGTTTACTTGAAGTACCTCCTCTCCCTCAACTTCCCTTAGCTATTTAACCTGCTCCAATCATTATTCTACCTGCCTACCACATTAACGACTCAAAAACCATTCTAGTCAGTGTCATTGATGGCATCCATGGTGCCAGATATTCTGTCCTCGTCTTCAACTTCTCAGTGGCATTTGATACAACTGACTCCTCTGCATGCAACTCTTATCTACTCTGATATGACTTTACTACCGTCCACGTCTTTTAGCTAAGTCCAAATAGTGATTGAGGAACATGCTAAGTCAGGGTTGAGGAAGGACTCTTGTTGGTTTTAAGCACTTACACTTGAGCCCTTAAGCCCTATGTAAATTCAGTATTATAACTCAAGGTTTATACCTTACATCCTGCATTTTAGGATGGTTTACAAGGTCTGACAATTAAGTTCATGAACTCATCCTAGAAAAAGTGCTACATACCTCACTGCTAAATATCACTATGGTCACCTTTGAAGTACTCCCCTTGGGAAGCTATGCACCAAAATCAATGCCTAGTCCACCCTTCAAAGCAATTTTGGAACTCTTTCTGGAATGGCCATCACAGCTGTCCTCGTATTACCTTTGATGTCCCGAATGTCATCAAAATGTCTTCCTTTTAATATATTTTTTTTTGTCTTAGAATAAAGAAAAAAGTCATTGAGGTTCAGATAAGGTGAGTTGAGGGGGTATTCTAATATAGTTATTTGCTTACTGGCCAAAAACTCCATCACAGACAGTACTGTGTGAGCTGGTGATTTGTTGTGATGCAAGAGCCATGAGTTGTTGGTGAAAAGTTCAAGTTGTTTTTCTTCTCACTTTTCCATGCAGCCTTTTTAGCACTTCCAGATAGTCAACTTGGTTGACTGTCCAGTTGGTACAAATTCATAATGAACAACCCCTCTTACCCAAGGTTGTTTGCTGATAGGTATAAACCAATGAAAAGGCAAAGACCAGGAAAGAGGGAGAAACAGTCAAAAATCTCATAGATACCATAAACAAATACAGCTAAGTAGGTGGTATTTACCTCTGTGCTTATGTCAATTTCTTTATTTCTTTTTATTGTTTTTGACAGAGAGACAGAGACAGAGAGAAGGGGGAGGGCCCAGAGCAGTCTCCATAGTTGACAGCATTAGTTTTCCATATAGTTTCACTCCACAGGTGGGCGTGGGGCTGCGCAGGGCAGGAACTGGGCCAGGAGCCTCCCACATAGGTCCCGGCAAGAACTGAACTGGGGGCACACCGCAGTTCAGCATATGGGTCCGCGTGGGCCGGAGCTGGGATTCGATCCTCAGTCTCTGGGGCTGCAAAGCAAGGACTTAACCCGCTGAGCCATCCCAGCTTCCCTTTATGTCAATTTCAACAGAAATAATTTAGCATTTTTGTATTAGCTGTCCTGAAAATTTTCCTGGTAATATTTCCAAATTATTGATATTTAAAACATATTAATTTCTTTGTTCTCTAAACATTCTAAGTATACTAATTCAACATATGTAAGAAATTTTATGCCTTGGAAATTTCTCTTACTATATATACATGAACTCTTTTTTTTTTCTCTCACAGCAGTGCCACTAATTTTATTTTATTCTTATTTTTTTTTAAATCCGTTTTCCATGGCACATCTTCGCCACATACCATAAAAACCATACTTCTTACTATAAATTATTTCTTTAATCCTAAACTGTGGCCTTTTGACAGATATATGTAGAAATGTTCTTTATTTTCACAAAGAACTATAAGCTCTCTTATCCTTCCTAAAATATAAACGACTCTTTTAGGTTTCCCTCTTTTTTTTTTTTTTTTTTTTTTT
>PVKE010012249.1:0-38683 GCA_004027555.1 Craseonycteris thonglongyai
TGCTGGTGCCCTCTCCCACCTCCCCTCCCTCTCCTTCCCCCCCTCTTCCCCCTCCCTCAGGCAATCACCAAGTTATTGAGTGTGTACATAGGTCTCTGTGTCTCCCTACTTTTTTAAGAAACTCATTTGTTTTATACTTTTTTTATTAAATCCCCATCCTTCCCACCCCTCCCCTTTGGCAACCATCAATCTCTTTATTTATGGGTCTGTTTGGTTTATTCATTTACTTTGTTTTTTTTAGATTCCACATATAAATGAGATCATACAATATTTGTCTCTCTGTCTGACTTATTTCACTTAGTGTAATAACCCCTAGGTCCATCTACATTGTTGGAAATGGCAAGATTTCATTTATGTTACTGCTGAATAACATTCCATTGTACATAAACTCTCAGTTAATCAGCACCCATGGACACTGGTAGATTACAAATAAATGGTAAGCAGACTCTCCATTAACCGGAACTCAAGCAACTGGCACTCTGAAGAAACTGACACTCTCAAGCAACCAGCAAAATCTCAAGCAACCCACAAAAACATTTTGCCAATTCCCTGAGTTCCAGTTAACCCTCTTAGTGCTACCTTCTGCCAGCAGTACTAGCGAGAAATGCGAAGGGTAATTTACTGGTCTATGTATGAGCCAATATATCGGCCTGCTGCACTTTTCGCTCAAGATGCAAAAGCCAATATATCAACCCATTGCACTAAAAGAGTTAATGGAGAGTCTATTATATTTACGACGTCATCTTTATCTATTCATCTACTGATAGACATGTGGGTTGCTTCCATATCTTGACTATAATCAGTAAAGCCGCAGTGAACGTTAAGAATGCATATGAGGGCTGTCCAGAAAGTAGCCAGCCACATAACCATTCTTATTATTTTGACAATGGTTGGATTTTTTACCAGACAGTCCTCCGGTATGTCTTTTTAAACTTTTAAAAACTACTTTCTATAAACCTTATTTACATTTTGTTGAAGAGTATGTGAAAGAATAGCTTAAAACCACTCAATGGTTGTTCCTACCCATTCAGTGGCCTGAGCAGTGGGGGCTGCAGAATAGTCTCCAGTGGCAGGTTGAGCACTGCAATCTTTAGTAGGAAACTGGTGAATAGACACAAAGGGTACCTGCACACCTTCAGACCAGTCTGTGACCTCAGGTTGAGTATCAGTGAACTTGGGAGTTGGGTAGTCCACTTATCTGGAAATTTCTCCTTGGTCTCAGCCGTTTCAGCAGCAGCCTGCTTTTCCTTTTTTCTTCAGGATCTCTAAAGAAGTAGAGATCAGGCATGATCTCTCATGGGTGTTCACAGTAGATGGTGCCACACATAGCGCAGAGGTGAGTCTGTGTTACACATAACAATGGTGGTAGACAGGTTAACATAAGACCTCTGTGAGAGGCTGATGGTCAGCCCTGGGATTGGTAACCACGAAAAGTCTTGGCTCCCAGAAGGCTGCCTGTATCTGGTTAGTGAAGGTTCCAGGAGTGAAGCAGCCAGCAACAGTAGTGGATCCAGTGGCAGCAGCAAACTTCAGCAGTTCACTGACCAGTATTCCTAGATGATATGACACTGTCATCAGACAGGTTTGCTATGGCAACAATAGCATAAGATGCCAGCAGAAGCTTCTCCCAGGATCTCTTCAGGTTAATGATGTAGCTGCCATTACTTTTCCATTTGTAGATGTACTATTCTATTTGGAAGTCAAGGATGGTGCCACCTAAGTGGGTTCCTGTTGCAAGGAATTTGAGGACTTCAAGGCTTCCAGACACTGTGAAAGTTTCCTTTAAATTATGTGGGAACCAAGAACAGCACCATATAATGCGGAAAGTGCATATATCTTTTTGAACTAGTGTTTTTGTTTTCTTCAGATACCCAGAAGTGGAATTGCAGGATTACCGTATTTTCCGGCGTATAAGACGACCCCCTAATTTTACAGTTAAAACATAGGTTTAGGCCTATACTCGCTGTATAAGACTACAGCCTCGGAAGTGGGGGGTAGTCTTATACAGCGAATATAGGCCTAAACCTATGTTTTAACTGTAAAATTAGGGGGTCGTCTTATACGCCCGGTCGTCTTATACGCCGGAAAATATGTATATGGCAGCTATTTTTAATTTTTGTGGAATCTCCATATTGTTTTCCGTAGTGGGTATACTAATTTACCATACCATCAACAGTGTATAAGGGTTCCCGTTTCTCTACATCCTCACCAGCACTTGTAATTTGTTGGTTTATTGATAGCCATTCTGACAGGTATAAGGTGATACCTCACTATGGCGTTAATTTGCATTTCCCTGATTAGTGATACTGAGCATCTTTTCATGTCTGTTGGCCATCTGTCTGTCCTTTTGGGAGAAATGTCTATTAAGGTCTTCTGCCCATTTTTTAACTGGATTGCTTGGGTTGTGGTGTTAAGTTCTATGAGTTCCTTACATATTTTAGATAGTAATCCCTTATATAGTATTTGAGAATATCTTCTCCCATTCAGTAGGCCTTTTCTTTTGTTGGTTTCCTTTGCAATGCAAGAATTTTTTTTTTTTTTAAGACTTATTTTATTGTTTTTGACAGAGAGACAGAGAGAAGGGGGAGGGCCCAAAGCTGTCTCCATAGTTGCACATCATTAGTTTTTTTAAACAGTTTCATTCCACAGGTGGGTGCGGGGCTGCACAGGGCAGGAACTGGCCAAGGGCCTCCCACATAGGAAGCTCGCCCCAGTGAGAACTGAACTGGGGGCATACCCCAGTTCAGCATTGGGTCCGCCAGGGCCAAGATTTGGTTCTTGGACCCCCGGGGCTGCATAAGTGCTTAACCTGCTGAGTCATCCTGGCTTCCCCTGATGCAACTGTAAATGGGATTACTTTCTTAATTTTTTTCTTCTGACCGTTCATTATTCATGTATAGAAACACAACAGTTTTCTGTATGTTGATTCTGTATCCTGCAATACTACGAAAATCAGTTTTTAGTTCTACCAGTTTCCTGGCAGTCTTTAGGATTTTCTATATATGGTATCATCTCATCAGCAAGTAATGAGTTTTACTTCCTTTCCAATTTGGATACCTTTTATTTGTCTTGTGTAATTGCTGTGGCTAGGATTTCCACTATGTTAAATAGAAGTGGTGACAGTGGACATCCTTGTCTTGTTCCTGATCTTAAAAGGAAAGGCTTTCAGCTTTTCAACATTGAGTTATGATAGCTGTGGATCTGTCATACATGGCCTTTCCTATGTTGAAATAGGTTTCTTTTATACCTGCTGAGTTTTTATAAAAGGAGGTTGAATTTTGTCAAAATGCTTTTTCTGTACCTACTGAAATGATCATACAGTTTTCATCCTTTATTCTGTTAGTGTGATGCATCACACTGATTGATTTATGGAACAGAACCATCCTGACATCCCTGGGATGAATCCTATTTGGTCATGGTATATAATCCCGTTAATGCATTGTTAAATTGTTAAATCTAATTTGCTAATATCTTGTGTAGAATTTTTGCATCTACCGGTATGTTCATCAAGGATATTGGCCTGTAATTTTTTTATTTTTGTAATGTTTTTATCTGGCTTTGGTATTGGGGTAATTAATGCTGGCTTCCTAAATTTAGAAGCATTTCTTCTGCTTCAATTTTTTGAAATAGTTTTAAAAATAAGTGATTTTACTTAGGCTGAAGTTTTTGAAAGTACTGGCCACTGTTAGATATCTCATTACATACAGCTGAAATCACACATAACTCATATAACTTAACAATGTAAACAACCTATTTAAATATGTAAGCTTGTTTACTACTTCAACATTTTTGGTAAAGATTCTATAATACATTATGTAAAGTGACTAGCCCAGTATCCAGTACATACAGATATTTAACAAATGTCAGTTTCCTTCCTCCTAAACCTTACTTTAAGTTTTCAAAGGACTATACAGGGACAGCTTTAGTGTAAGTTATCACTTTAGCAATAGTTATCTTTGAGCTATTTGAGCTGGAAAATTAAAAAACAAATTTAAGTTGAATAAGAACTCAACTCACTATTGTAGTGAAATGAGATCCTTTGCTTGTTGGTACCATAGATTTGAATTAAAAATATCTGAAAGTCTTTTAAACCAAGTATAAAGAAAATTACAAAATAAAACAAAAATAAGCCAAGATAGCATAGTTATTAAAAAGGTATAAAACAGGAAAAACAGTGTAATGATATACAATATAACAATTATAATATTAAACATTCCAAATAATGACTATAGTTCTAAAATTTGGTCCTTATACTTGATATTAAGTAAAGCAAACTTCACATTAACACAATTTTATTCACATAGAAATGCATTCTGTATTGGAAGCTCCAATCCTGACAAATGATTAGTGAGTCAAATCACATTTAAAAAAAAAAAGATAGGTGCTTACCTCAAAGTCACACTCTTCTCCCACAGCGTATTTGGTCATGATTTCCAACCAAGCAGTATCTACTAACTTTTCTAAGGAGGCTGTGTTATGGTGAACCATTTCCAGAACAAGTTTCTCATACCAGGCAGGAAACTCTTCCTTCAAACTAAACAAACATGTAATTAATTTTCAAGAAAATGCAGAAAATCCTACCCAGAGCTTTAATTCAGGTCAATTCAAACATTTCTTTAGTAAATATATACCCAAGGCACTGGGAATACAAAGATTAAGAACTACATGATAACAGGAAAAAGAAATAACTTCTAGGTAGGTTTGTTAGACTGACCTATCTAGGTTAATTTTCTCATCTATAAAGTGAAAACAATAAGCAATCATTAGTAAGGTTGATTTTCCCATTAGTTTTTGCAGATTTCCCTTTTTAGGTGTGACTTATTTATTCTTGGCCTCTTCCCATTTTTTGGTTAGGACACCATAACGATCATATTTGTGTTATGTCTCAATCAATACTATGCTTTCATAGGTATTCATACATTTAGTTCTCATGATACATTATGAGGTGCTAGAACTTTTGTTTTATGGACAGAGAAAATTCATCAGAAAGAGTAAACACAGGGGATGCCAGGATGGCTCAGCGGGTTAAGCACTTGCTTTGAAGCCCTGGGGCCCAAGCATTAAATCTCAGCCCCAGCCCATGCGGACCCATATGCTGAACTGGGGTGTGCCTCCCATGCAGGAGGTCCCCAGTTTGGCTCCCAAATCGTGGGGGCATGCCTCCCAAGCAGTAGGCCCCTGCCCAGTTCCTGCCTGTACAGACCCCCCCCCCCCCCCGCCCACCTGTGTGGAATAAAAGTAAGTCGAAAACAGATGAATGGGGAAGCCGGGATCGCTCAGTGGGTTAAGCGCTCACTTTGCAGCGCCAGGGACCAGGGATCGAGTTCCGGCCCCGGCCCCGGCCCCGGCCCCCGCCCGTGCGGAACCATATGCTGAACTGGGAGCTCCCCCAGTTCAGTTCTCTCTCTGTCTCTGTATCTCTCTCTCTCTCTGTCAAAAAACAATAATAAATAAATAAATATTAAAAAAAAAAGAAAAGAAAACAGATGAAGTACAACTATGGAGACTGCTCTGGGCCCTCCTCCTTCTCCCTCTCTCTAAAACAAAAATAAATCCTTAAAAAAAAAAAAGCCTATTAAAAAAATAAGATTCAACATGTTGGAATCATGACTTGAATCCAAAGCCCTTGCAAGTAAAACTATGCTATACAACTTTTCACTTATTAAACTACAAAAAAAAAAGAATTTTAATTATCATACCCAACATGGGTAAATGAATAGGGCAAAATAACACTCATATACTATTGAAAGCCTGTATTCCAATTCTTTTGGAAAGCAGTTTGACAATTACCAAAACCATTATATGTGCACAAAGATATTCACTGCTGGATTCTTTACAGTAGCAGAAAATGGATAGTTGTTAGATATCCAATTCTGACTAGATAGTTTAATATGTGCTGTGGACAAACAGGAGCAACAGGGCATGAGAAAATTCATGCAAATACAAGAACTAAGTTTATTATCATATTACAGTATTCTCAATTATTGTGCTGTTCATAACATGTTATACCAACTGACTGATAAACTTAAAACCTCTTAAAATACTATCCTACAATTAACCCACCGAGTTTTCTGCTATACTCTAGTCATAATCAATAAGCTTCTAGTTCCCCACCTTTGTTCATTTTCTCATTTGAATCAAGAATATTTGCTGGTGGCTGCAGCATTTACCCGGAAATAACTTTCAGATTATAGTACTAACCTTACCCCCAACATTTGCTTTGAAATTTACCACATGAAAAAAATTTTAAATATTGATCATCATATATATTTGTTACATTAAGATTAGAGACAAGTTCTGTTTAGAAAAAACTCCAAAAACAGTTTTTATATTTATTTTCACATTGAAAACCAATAAATTAAATGAATGTGATAGTGAACTGCACCTGTTTTTCTAAACAGGAAATTGGTTAAGGTAACAACCTTTGTCCTCTCCCCACTGTCCTCCCTCACAGTTTAACCATCCTTCCAAGATGTCCTCAGAATTCCTCAATTTCCTAAGGACAAATTTCCTCTCAATTTCCTCTCTGGCCCCTATAAATTCACTCTCCTTCTATTAAGCCTCCCAGTCATTTGGCTTAAACTTCATTGTCTAGGTTATTTCTGAGTAAAACTGGACAATGACATTCAGAGTCATTTACCTGAATAATTTACATTCTTATAACACATATGTATTAATTTATAATCAGAAAATATATTTCTACTTTGAATAAAAATTGTAAAACCTTATTATCTTTTTCAGTAATTCCTCCCCTCACCCCCTATATTCTGTTAGCTATCAAATCACATAAAATATTCCTCAAGTGTGTTCAGAACTTCCTCTGATATAATCAGTTCTGAGGTCAAAAATTTGAAACCCACAAGATTAAACCAAGCTAAAGATTCTTTACTACAGTTCTTCTGAAAACCTTTCTTTTTAAAGATTTATTTTATTGTTTTTGACAGAGACAGAGAGAAGGAGGAAGGCCCGAAGCAGTCTCCATAGCTGCACATCATCAGCTCTCATCAGCTCAGCTCTCATTCGCTCTCAACTTTGTTCCACAAAGGTGGGCAGGGGCCACTCCCACATGGGAGGCACACCCCCCTTCCCCCCCAAGTCAGGGGCTGAAAATGGAACTGGGGGCCTCCTGCATGGGAAGTACACACCAGTTCAGCATATGGGCCCATACGAGACAGGGATGGGATTCAATCCTTGGCCCCAGGGCTGCAAAGCATTAACCAGCTGAGCCATCCCAGCTTTCCTTTGAAAATCTTTAACATGCTAATGTGTATGACTTTCTAAGTACAAAGTGTGTAGTGGTTTTGCAAAGTTATGACCAAAACCCTCTTTTCAAGAATTAGAGAATCCATCTCATTTTTTCTTTTCCCAATAACGTCACAACTCCCACCTTAACGTTATCCTAGACAGCTAGCTTACGCAGATTTCATACCTGCCTGTCTCTTCCCTTTCTAACTCATCCTACAAACTGCTTCCAGATAAAACTTAAGCCCAACTTCAATCATCACTGTACCATCAAACAAGGGTTGTCTGGAAAAAATCCAGCCATTGTCAATACAACAAGAACGGTTACATGGCTGGAAAGTTTCTAGACAGCCCTCATACGTACCTTTCCTGTTAAAAAATTAATGCTGCCCTCAAACTGTTCACTGAATTAAAACACAAATGTCTAGTCTTATCTTCAAATGTCAAACCTCACGTTCTTCATGAAGTCCCATTAAATTCTCCCTAATGACTCCAGGTTAGTATTCCTTTTTACCAAAAAGACACCAAAAGAAAGTAGCACTATCTCTATTTGCAAACAGCAAACAGTACACACTTATATACTGCAGAGGGCTATGCCTAGGTACAGTAACCAATTCAAGAGTATGTAAAATATAAGACCTGTCCTCAGGAGGGAGCAGTACCCATGAGCCCAAAACCCAGCCTACTACCAGTTTTTATAAATAAAATTTTATTGGAACACAGTCATTCCTATTTGTTTATGTATTATCTATGGCTGTTTTCACTGTACAACCTCAGAGTTGAATAGTTGAGACAAAGACCATATGGCCTCTGAACCCTTAAATATTTACTAAATGGCACTTTAAAGAAAAGGTTGGTCACTCCCTGGTCTAGTACACTAAACAGAGCATATACATAACACTAATACAAAACAAAATAACATAAGTGACCCAAGCAAAGAAAAAACAGGGTGCCAAGTTAACAGACTTGAGTAATTATTAGTCAACGAAGGAGCCATTACTAGAATCCAGGCCTCAACTGAACCCAAAATCTTTTTTTTTTTATTGTTTTTGACAGAGAGAGAGAGAGAGAGAGAGAGAGAGAGAGAGAGAGAGAGAGAGATACAGAGACAGAGAGAGAACTGAACTGGGGGCACACCCCAGTTTAGCATATGGGTCCGCACGGGCCAGGGCCGGGATTCGATCCTGGGTCCCCGGTGCTGCAAAGTGAGCACTTAACCCACTGAGCCATCCCAGCTTCCCCAGTTTCTACTTATCTTTTGCATGCCCCTACTGCCCAAATTTTGAGTGTTTTCTTTGAAAGAATACACAGGTAAATAGGCACTTTGAATAGACAGATTTTTAAGACACTTCATTCAACCACTTCACTTAAATAAAATGGTCTTCAAACTGCATATTTATTTTTGATAGCTGCTGTAAATATTATCTTAAATTTCATATGACCACAAAATAAAACCTTCCACTAACATGCTGCTTCCTTATAACTTCTAGATATTCGTTTCCATTGCTTAGAACATTTCCAGAATACTTACAAGGTAAAAGTATAGAGCAAGAACATTCAAAAGCCTGGTAAACATCTAAATAAGCATACACACAACTATATATTCCACACACATTGTTACTAGCAAAACACTACTAAGCAAAGGGACTAAGACACTAATACATTATACATTTACTAATGTAATGTATTCCAATTCATGTTCCATAAATTTAAGTACAAATATTGCTTTACAGTTACTATTCTGCCTTTCCTAATAATATAAAGATGGTGCTAAAAGAGTAATGGTTCTATTACTTACAGTTCAGCAACTTCCTGTTCCTCCTCCCAGGCCTCCTTGTGTGTTAGCTGACTGCTTCCGGTACTCTTACATGTCCAAATACGTTCACTGTACCTTTCTAAGCGGGCTTCATACTCTCTGTTAGCAGCAACTCAGGAAAATAATATTCAATTAAAAGAGACACATAATCCATATCCATAAAATACCAATCAGAAAGGGAAAAAAACCTATTGCATTCTTTCTATAGTGTATAGTAGGGATGTTCAATCTTTGGGTTTCCCTTGGCCATGATGGGAAAATGTCTTGAGCCACACATAAAATATATTAACACTAACGAATGATAGCTGACTAGCTTAAAAAAAAAAATCACAAAAACGATCTTGTTTTCAGAAAGCTTACAAGTTTGTGTTGGGCCACATTCAAAGGCGTCCTGGGGTGCATGTGGCCTGTGGGCCACACAGGTTGGACCACTTGGTGTATAACATAAGATAAAATAAAATCAGTTTTCAATCAGCAAATCCAAACAAGATGATTAAAACTACACTATGATTAGAATGGTTTGTCATGCTTTACAAATAAAATACTAATATTTTAGTACAAATGTTTTCTTCAATTCACCCAAGTTTCATTTCACAAGGCTCATATAGTACTAAAAATTCTTAAGAAAAAATAAAACCTACGTTGTGAGGAGGAAGAATTTAAGGTATGTGGCATTGTTACACAACTCAGATGGTCAGGAAGTTTAAGAATCAGTTCCACAGTCAGATGAGATGACTAGACCAGTCTCATAGGCAGTATGAAATAACCTTAGGCATCTGCTAATGATTCACTTACTAAAAGCCTTCCAGTCTACCTTAAGAAACACCTGTTGATTCATTCTTAGGGTTTAAAAAATAAGTTTCATAAGGTCCTAAAAATATTTTTGATATAATATTTATCTAGTCTTTATGCTATCTCCATTGGAATACATTCATTCACAAGTCATTTTACTAGTCACTGTTTATGAGATAGAGGAAGGGAACATCAGAAATTAGTGCCATATACATGGTAAGTTTCTACAACATCCCACCTGAAATTCACTATCAGCCACATTCAAATTCAAATAACAAGTAACTATTTTACTTTTAGCACAACAGATCCTATGCAAGGTAATAAACTGACACAACTAGAAAATTAACTACTAATCTTTGTACTTTCCAAGTGACACTTTTTTATTGGTTGAAATATTTAAACAAATCCCTCCATAGTATTATCTCATAACTAAACAAGAAATTCATTTTTAATATATGGAGATTCTTGGTTTTCCAGGGTTATGATAAGTAGAAACAGAAACAGGGACAAAACTACAGGTAATCCAAATAATAGTTTCAGCCAATAGTCAAAACACCTACCCTCACTCTTAACATTCTTGGATCTAACAAAAACAAAACAATAAGTATATTTTCCTCACCAGGATGGTACTAATATTTAAAGTATTAAAACAGAGTAACAGTAAAAACCAAGAGTCAGACTTCCATTCAAAGATAATGTAAAACCAATTATTGAACATCTATAAAAACCTACATGGCCCCCCTTATCTGCAGTTTCAACTTCTACAGTCATCCACAGTTAACTATGGTCTGAAAATATTAAATGAAAAATTCTGGAAATAAACAATTCATAAGTTTTACATTGTGCACTGTTCTGAGAAGTGTGATGAAATCTCCCACCATCCCACTCCATGAGCCAATCATCCCCGTGTCCAGTGTACCCAGGCTATATGTTACCTGCCATTTTTGTTATCAGATTGACTATCTGGTTATTGAAGTGCTTATGTTCAAGTAACCTTTACTTTACTTAATAATGGCCCAAAAGCACAAGAATAGTGTTGCTTGCAATTTGGAGATACCAATGTGAAGCCTTTAACTTCATCATAGGTATGTATGCAAAGGAAAAAACATACGGTATATAGGGTTCAGTGCTATTTCAGTACTGTTTTAAGGCATCCACTGGGGGTCCTGGAATGAATGCCCCACAGTTAAGGGGGACCACTCGATAGAGAAAAAAGGAAATAGCATGGCTTCCATTATCACAATTAATTAAACAACAAGATGGATTTGTTTTCTATGTTTGCCTGTTTGCACTGGGGGAGAGAAGGTAAAATAAAGACAGAAAGAATAAGTGAATTCATTTAAAACATACAAAAAGCCCAACATTCTAATGTTATTTGGCTACACTGAAGAAATGCACAGAGTAATCAGACAAAATGCAAATGACAATAGCAAATATGTATGTCCTAAACAAAGAACATTAAGTTTTTATTATTATTTTAAAATGTAGGAATAATGTGCCCAGTACATTCTCCTTGATCTAGACCCATACGGTCAAAAACATACAAAAGCAGTAACGCCTGGATGCCTCAGTGTAACCTCAAATCCAACCTTTTCTAAACTAAATTCTTCTAAGTCTCTCCTCCCTTCCAAATTTGTTTCTTAGATATTCCCAATCTCACTGAGTGGCCCTAGTGCCAAATCAGAAATCAGGAAATCATCCTCATCTCTTCAGTCCCTAACTGCAACCCCTTATATATTTCTCAATTCAGTCCTTTCACCCCAGTAACAGCCATCATTTAAATCTAGCCTCTGATCCTCATTTCTCACCCAGCTATTAACATTTTAAAACATTTTAATTGGCCTCACTGGTAATCCTCTTCTCTGGTCCATTGTGCTTCTCACCATAACATTCTTTTTTCTCAATCTTGTTTGTTTTTAAACTCAGTTCTTCTGACTTGCCCACAGGCCCTCTGAAATGCAAATATGTCCCCACAGAGAAGCAATCCTCTGACTCGCACATTACTGGGTGGGGGGGAATCATTCCACCAATCAAGATTGCAAGGTTTACTTTGTGATTTTTATTATTTTAAGAAAAAAGGAGAAACCCTTTTTTTAAGAAAACTTTTCCCAGACTATATATAAATACCAAATATTTATTGATTAGTTTTCTCAACAATTAAAGTCCCTCCTTTGGAAATCATGCATTCTCAGTCTGAGTAACTCCAACCATTTCCATAACTTCAATTACAATCTATATGCTAATAATTTCTATTACCAGCTCAGTCTTCTCTCTGAACTCCAGGTCCATATATACACGAGTAATATAGATATCCCCATTTGGATATCCACAGAAACTCAATATAAGAACATCCAAACTAGGGATGTTGGGATGGTTCAGTGGGTTGAGCACTCACCTTGCAGCCCTGGACCAGGCCCATGTGGACCCATATGCTTAACTTGGGTGCTTTCCATGTGGGAGGCCCCTAGTTGGGCTCCCGCATGGGCCTGCTTCCCATGAGGAAGGCCCCCCAGCCTGGTCCCCCACCCACCTCAGCCCCACCCCTACCTGTGCGGAATGAAACTATGTCGAAAACTAATGACTGTACAACTATAACTATGGAGGCTGCTCTGGACCTGCCCCTTTCTCTCTCTCTCCATCAAAAAAATAAATCTTAAAAAAAAAAAAAAATCCAAACTAAACATTTTATTTCCTATACCCCCCATTCCCAGTCAAAACAAAAAATAAACACTTGCTCCTCTTTCAAGGTTCTCTGTATCAGATAATGATACCACTAACCATTGACAACCAAAACATTACCCTTGACTCCTCCCACAATCAACCACCAATTCTGTCCAATCTACCTCATTTCTGAGCTCCAACTATATATTTTTGTACTCTCTCCACCTAAAGAACTAGTTGACCCACCATTACCTATTGCCCAGATTACTTAATGACCCCTTACTTCACTTAAGTCTAGTAACCGCTAGTCTCAAGGCTGCAGATCCATTCTAAACATTGCAGCCAGTGATCTTCCTAACCTAAAAGTCTGCTTCCTTCCGGTTCAAATTTTTCAACAGCCTCTACATTTAGATTTCAACTTAGAAGTAACTTCACCCAGGAAACATACCCGGAAATGTAGAAATATGGCAGATTGTATTATTTTTTCCAAATCTTCACTTCCCTTCCATAGAGGAATCTACATCTCCACCCACTGCCATGTGGCTTGCAATGCCTCAGGTGAAAAGAAAACATATCCCCTTCCACTGATGTTGGAATGATATCCCCTTCCACTGATGTTGGGCTTGACCACATGACTTGCTTTGACCAACAGATGTGAGATGTGATAGTTGCCATTTCCAGTTAAAAGCTTAAAAAGCCATCATGCTTTCTTCCAGCTATTTCTGCCACTAGAAAAGCACACTGCAGCCTGGGACAGCTCCTACAGCCTGGGTCATGAAATAAGAAAAATGTGTCTCTCCTTTTCAAATGTGATCACAATTTTTAATTCCATGTGGCTCACATTATATTTCTAATGGACAACACAGCACTATAACCTAAGAAATACATCTAGGAATAAATGCATATGACAATAACAAAACTTTTTAATTGGCTAGTCATCAAAATGATTAATTTCAAAAGTCTAAAACTGAAATTCCTACAATCTTTAAACATTGGGTATTTTTAAGTTTATGTAACTCTGTTCTAAAGGTTTTTATTGTTTTTAAGAGACGATAAGATAGACAGAAGAGGGTAGGGCCCAGAGCAGTCTCCATAGTTGTGACTAGGTTTCATTCCAGTGTATGTGGGGCCGTGCTGGGTGGGAACCAAACAAGGGGACTCCCGCATGAGAGGCAAGAATCTTGCCACCAAGCCATCCCAGCAGTTACCAATTGCACCGCAATTCAGCATATGGGTTTGCATAAGTCAGGACCAGAAATTGAACCCCGGACCTTAGGATCGCAAGGGAAGCCCTCAACCACTGAGCTATCAGGGCATCCCCTATGTAACTGTTCTGATTAATTTATGTTAAGAGGAAACAGAAGAAAAAAAGTGAAAATAAAAGAAATGCCCACTAAACGCATAGTCAGCTGCTTTTAAATCTTATTTCAGATGTTAGGTTAGCAAAACAAATCACTCCCTCTCAAAAACCACTCAGAGCAAATGCAAATGAGGTTTTTATGTTCCAGTGACTGCTGCACATATAATTGCAGGCAAAGTGTCAAAGCAATTCTCCAAAGGCTGTGTAAGCTATTAAGGATATCTTCAAATCCTAGACCAGGGGTCTCCAAACTTTTCAGCCCACGGGTCGCATTAATTATCAAACAGCAGTTTGGGGGCCGACTACACACTCGAGGTCCAAATAAAAAACAATCAAAACATAGATGTTGTTTTTAATTATTTAATATTATTTTATTCAGATAAAAAGGTCTCTACGGGCCAGATGAGAGGGCCTCGCGGGCCGTAGTTTGGAGACCCCTGCCCTAGACTATCTCATTGTGCATCTTCTTCAGGAGTTCAAGAACTACCTCCTTACCACAATACAGCACTTCTGTGCTTCTTTCTTCTCTATAGCCTTTTACAGATCCAAGTCAAGATTTACTTTTTATCCTATTTTCTCTCTTTGGACCAGTTTGTTATTAAGTTAAAAATAACTCTAATCTGGTGTAATTTGTTACTTTAAAGAAATTATAAAAATCAATGTAAGAGCTCAGTACTCCAAATGGCCAATAAAATCCTCACTTGCAACTACAACTCAACTCTGACTCTTAAAATCTGCTCTAGTCCTGTTTTTCTAGCAAGTCAAGTTGTACTGGCCATATTCTAACAGCCCCTCGTCATTAAACCAGCTAAAAGTTCGCAAATATCGATGGCACTAAGATTATGAACTAGTTGTTAGGCTTTAGAAACTAGGATAGTTAAAGCAATACAACAAAAAATCTACAACAGGAGGAACTGCTTGTAGGTTCAGCAACTCAAAACCCACCTTGAAACTTTATTTTTCCATGTATAAGACAATACTTTTGTCTAAAATTGTTAGACCAAAAACTGGGGGTTGGGGAAGCTGCGATGACTCAGTGGGTTGAGCACTCGCTTTGCAGCCCCGGAGACCGAGGATCTAATCCCGGCCCTGGCTCATGCGGACCCGTATGCTGAACTGGGATGTGCCCCCAGTTCAGTTCTTGTCAGGGCCTATGTGGGAAGCCCCTGGCCCAGTTCCTGTCCTGCCGCAGCTCCTGTGGAGTTAAACTAAATGGAAAACTAATGCTGTCAACTATGGAGACTGCTTTGGGCCCTCTCATTCTCTCCGTCTCTCTCTCTGCCAAAAACAAACAAACAAACAAAAACTGGGGTTTGTCTTATACATGGCAGTAACCCATGTATTGATTTAATATTGGGTTAGAAAAGTAGGCATCATCTTGTACATGGGTGCATCTTATATATGGAAAAATACAGTGTATACCTGGAACCTATCTATGTAATTTTTGCCAACCAATGTCACCCCAATAAATTTAACAATTAAAAAAAAAAAAAGAAAAACATAACAGAAAAAAAAAAAGGTATGCAGTCTATCATCCTATTGGCAACTAATCACATCAAGAATTGATTCTGATAAAGTGAATTTTTCCAATTGAAATCTAGTGTCTTGCCTGTAGTACTACCCTAGCTAGTAACATACCAGATTCAAAGACACAGTACAATAAACATAATTATCAATATAACACCCAGTCATTCATTAAGTATGCGCATCGTTCACAACTACCACTGTTTAATGAAGATATGTGATGTCTTCAAAAACGTATCAACACTCAGCTTTACGTCAGTAATACATCATAAATCTGCTATGCAATCCAAAGGCAGGTATCAGGATAAAACTGAAGTATCAAATCCTATTAAAACCATAATTAAAAAAAAAATTAATAAATAAAAAATAAAAACATAATTATAGGGATGCTGGGATAGCTCAGCAGGTTGAACATTTGCCTTGCAACATGAGGTCAAGGGATCGAATCCCAATCCAGGCCCAGGCAAACCCATATGCTGAATTGGAGGATTAACTGGTTAATGGCTGGTATATCAGCAAAGGTTCTCACCTCCCATGCTGGAGGCCCTCAGTTCAGTTCCTGCCCTGTGTGGCCCTACATCCACCTGTCTGGAATGAAACTATGTCACAACTAATGATGTACAACTATGGATGCTGCTCTGGGCCCTTCTTCCTTCTCTCTTCTCTTTCCTTCCTTCAAACAATAAAATAAGTCTTAGGGGAAGCCAGGATGGCTCAGCAGGTTAAGCGCTCGCTTTGAAGCCCCGAGGACAGAGGATCGAATCCCGGCTCCGGCCCAGGTGGACCCATATGCTGAACTGGGGTGTGCTTCCCGAATGCGGTGAGGCCCCCAGTTCAGTTCAATAAATAAATAAATAAATAAATAAATAAGAAAGTCTATTTAATGAAAGAAAATGACATTTAAAAAAAAAATAATAAGTCTTAAAAAAACAACCATAATTGTAAATATAAATTCAGATCGAGAAATAATACTTCAAATACAGCTGTTACCCAACCACATACTTATTCTCCTCTAAGAAATCTCTAATATCCGAATAAAGAAATATACCAACCTGCCAACCATACAATTGTTTAAAAACCACCCTTAATATGCTTCCACTTGTAGAAATTCCCAAGTGAGCAATTTCCCTCCCAATATGTAACATAATTTAAGAATTCTTTTATTAAAAGGGTTCTAAATACTGGTATGGGAAAATTTTTAAGTAAAGATTTTTATTAAACATATACCACTTTAAAAGTTTCAGGTTTCAAGTTTTATCACTAAGAGGAACTCCTCATATATATCACTTGTATTTCAAAGATTTCAGTAAATGATATGAAAAAGCCTGCCAGTTCTAATTAGCTACCTACTGCAATTCTTTACATGGCTCAGTACCTATTACAGACTTAAAACCTGTTTCATCTCTATCATGTTGCTTTTTTTTTTTTTTTAAACTTTATTTTATTTTATTTGACAGAGAGAGAGAGAGAGATACAGAGACAGAGAGAGAACTGACCTGGGGGAACTCCCCAGCTCAGCACATGGGTCAGCACATGGGTCCGCACAGGCCGGGACCGGGACTCGATCCTCAGTCCCTGGTGCTGCAAAGTGAGCACTTAACCCACTGAGCCATCCTGGCTTCCCCTCTATCATGTTTCTTATACTCCATTAGAACCAAACCTGAAAAATTAACATCTGATTAATGTTAGTGTGAAAGTAACCATCAACAAAAGATGACATCTGAATTACATTTGAAAAGAATATGGCAGATTCCCCCAAATAATTTTTTTTTTTTATATCTTTTTATATTTATAGAGAGTAATTATTTTATCTTCAGTGCATATTTATTTCTATTTTACTTTTGACAGATAGAGAGAGAGACAGAGACAGAGACAGCTAGAGAATCGAACTGTGGGAACTCCCCAGTTCAGCATGTGGGTCCTGCCTGGGCCGGAGCCGGGATTCGAGCCGGGATTCGATCCTCGGTCCTCGTGGCCTCAAAGCGAGCGCTCAACCCGCTGAGCCGTCCCGGCTTTCCCCCCAAATAATTTTTTATTCCACCAGTTTGAAATGTTACTTTTGAAAAGACACCTTTAGAATAATACTGTATTTATTAGAGCTGAAGGACTTTTCCAAAGCAATCCTAAAGCTCTAACAGGACAAGAACAGGAACCAGATTACCACTCACATCCCTCATTAAATGCACTTTATCTTACATCATAAAATGACAGAGAAATGGACCAGCATCATTAAAAGAAAGGAGTAATATTCCATGTTCTTTTTTTGATTTACTTACAGGAATGAGGTACAAAAAGCACAGGATCCTGTCTCTTATTATTTACAGTGTGTGACTTTTAACAAGTCAACCTCAATTCTCTGGGCCTATCTGGCAAATGGAAGCAGGAGAATCTGCCATCTCCTAGACCAGGGGTGGCGAACCTATGGCACGCGTGCCCAAAGTGGCACGTGGAGCAATTATGTCGGCACACGGAATTATTGTTTTTGTTATAAAAACATCCTATGCCTCTTATAGACATAAAAATAATCGATACCTCTATCTCACTCAATGGGTTGGCATGCGAGTCGAGCGAGTATACTTACTTCATAAACTTTGGCACTCAATCGCCAAAAGGTTCACCACCCCTGTCCTAGACCCATTCATCTTTGAGATGTTACAGTTGTATTTCAAGAGACTTCCCACAGTAGGAAATCACTTTCCAGGTCTCTTTGTGTGTAAAGACCCAACACTCACTAACTACACTCAAACTAAAATGAAGTTTCACTGTAAAGTATTACATTAAAGGGAGGGTGATCAAAGAGAAATTAAATAAAGTTATATCGCTCACATAGTTACTTCCTTCTCTATACAGAAGCAAGAGCCACAAGAAATCAAGTCCTAAAGGGAAAGGGAAAGGGCTAAGGAACATTAAATAAAACTAAATACATTAGCCTTCACTCTTGAAGCTTGCTGTACATAAAAGCTTCATCCAGAAATTATTTTTACACTTAACCTTCAAAAAGGGTTCCACTGACATCCATAGAAAATTTATGTAAAAGTACAACTTTTAACCAAATGACTAAACTTGTGCAATAAACAATGATTAGGAGAGGCCGTTTCGTATCTAAAACATCAGCCTCGTGCTTCCAAAATACAACATAAAAACTTTAAGTATACCTTGGTATTTGTTTTTTATTTTACTTAAAAAAATAGCGATCTCTTTCTAAATCGTCAAAATTTCAAACCTGTGCATGGTCCAGGGAAGGAAGGCATCAACTCCTCCAAGGTAATATTTTTCCTTCCCTTTCCTCCAAGTCTGCAAATTTATTCTTGTTTTTGTGCCTCACAATCCTGTCAGTTCATCACCAGCCTAAAGTCCACCCGAGAGGGGAAAACTACCGCCGCAGAGATCAGGGTTAACATGCAGTCTGAGCTGTACAAGCCGGATCACGAGGCCACGAGGGTACAATTTCAACTTAAGTTGAAGGTTTAATATAAGAAAAAAAAGCAAAGGGACCCCCGGTTCCCTGCGGTACTTAGGACCTAAAGCCAATCCCGGGGGGCGGGGGGGGGGGCGCTCCTCTACGGAGAGATCCCGGGACAAAGTGCGAAGACCAGGATAGGATGGAGGGCACCGGACCCCGGAGCGCTCTAAGCGGAGCCAGCCCACACCCCCGTCCATTCCCCAACTCCAGAACCGCGGGCTCGGGCTCAGGGTGCAGGCCCACCGCACGCTGACAGCTGCCACTGGAGAAGGGCTGCACGGTCCTCCCGCACAACGATCCGCGGGCCCACCCTGTCCCTCCCCGCAGGCGGCCAGGCTGGCGCGGCTTGTAAAGGATACTCTCGGGTGCGGAAGGCCTCCTGGGTATGCGCGATAGTGAAGAGCGGCTCTTCTCCGGGAAGCGGCTTCACCAGCGGGAAAGGCTTGCGGCCCAGGAGCGGCGCCATCGCAGCGGCAGCAGGGAAGGCAGCAGCGGCTGCTCCGCGAGCCCACGGTGCAACACTAGGCCCCACGGCCCGGAGCGAGCGCCTGGCTCCCGGGGGTGGAGTGGGGGAGGGGAGGGGTGAGAGGGCGGCGCGAACTCGGCTCCCTCACTGCTGGCGCGGCCGCGCGATGGCCATGGAACGGGACGCAAGAGAGCAGAAATCCCACGCACACCGCTGCGCTGCCCGGCAGCCTCTGGACAACCTTCGCTACCGGTCCTCGCGTTCGGGAGTCACGACGATTCCTCAGCTGCAAGGGAGGAAATTATTGAAAAATGGCGGGAGATTCCCCTACTCCCCCCCGCCCGGCAACCGGACACACTAACTTGCTCCCCTGTGGCGCCGGTGGCGAATACTCCAATAGGCGGAGAGCTGGTCAGAGCTCACAACTTATTGGCTCAAAGGAGCTGCCGCTCTTTCTCTTGCGTCCCGCCCCCGTCCCCGACCCCGTAGTTGGGTTGCAGTGCACGAGAGGGCAGTATGAAGAGGTGAAAGGTCACATTATGTAAGCGCCAGTGACAGGCGTGTGGATTTCCAGCGGCGGAGTAGGTAGTGGTGGGTAGCAGGGAACCGAAAAGCCGGGAATTCAAGGAGGTCGGGCTAGCGAAGCCCTCTAACATATACAGACACTGCGCCATCTGTCACCAACAGCGACACCGACATCCGGGCACCACTGTCCGTGTGGTGCGCCAGAAGGGGAGGGAGAGCGCGCAGCCAGGGGCTTTGTCTTTCTACTTGTGCTCCGCCCCCTTCTTAAAGGCGCCGGACTCAGCCACGCCCGGAGATGGGCGGGTGGGGACGATGGGAGTGCTTGGCGGGAAGTAACCCCAAGACCTTGCCCAAGCAAAGGTTCTACTGAAGGGGAACTTGAGCCCCAACCTTGCTCATCAGAAAGTTAAACTTCTGGACGAGAATGTAATTGAGATCTGGATATTAATATGGTGTTTATTTCTAGGGGTTTGCTGGAAAGGACAGGATAGCAGCTTCTTGGAAAAATACATTAAAAGGACATCCGTCTATTAAAAAGACACCCATTTCTTTAAATAGTCTCTTACTAGCACCATCAATGTTACTAATCCTGTGTTGGGTGCTATAGGGGGGAAAAAATAAGACACTGTCCTGAAAAAGTAAGACAAATAATCACAGTTCTGTGTGAGTGCTGAACACAGAAAACAAAGTACACAGTAAGTAGAAAACAACTGTGCCTGAAGAGTAAGACATTTGAGCTGCTTCTCCAAGCTAACTACACCCACGTAGACCAAAATCTGTTTGGCTATTCAATGCAATCAGAAATACACTCCTAGTATTTATCTCCCTATTATTGTAAACTGCCCCCCTTGGTTCAAAGATCTTCAGTGGCCCCAGAACATACTTTCCCAGCCTGTTCTTTAACAGGGCTAGACTGCTAGACGTCCCTGAATGCAGCATGCCAGTACCAGACTTTTTCTCCTTCTCACCTTGAAGTATACCTTCATTCAGATGCAACCACTGTGGAGCCTCCTCTAATCCCCTAGCAGAGAAGGGAGCTCATCTTCATTTGGTAGCCATTTCTTCTAACAAGATTAGGGAAAACCTCAGATGACATGGCATTTGTGTTGATTGTGAAAAGATAAGTAGCAATTGACTAGGCAGAGAAATGAGAGAAACATTACAGACAGGAAGCAGCGGGGCAGACTTGGTAAATTCAGGACATGTTGCCTAAAATAGAGGTTTTGAGGCAGAAAGTATCAAGAGTTGAGAGTGGCAAAAGAACGATCACCCTGGGCACAGTGTGTGATAGCTGAATTGGAGTCACCACTTGAAGGGAACTGCAGTAGTTTGTAGCAATGTAACAAGATCAGTGTAGACAGGTGGACAGATTTGAGAGTCACAGACTGGGTGACTAATGGGATAGACATTCACAAGACTAGATACCTAACAGCAGACTACACACAGAGTAGACTCCAAAAACATTAAGAAACAAATACTGGGGAAGATGTAATATTTTTTTAAAAAGCATCTAGTTGGGAATGAGAATGGGCACCATAATCATTTCAGCACTTGGGACTGATGCACACGAGTCCAGCCCTAATGTTAGTAAAGTAGAAATCAAAAATAGGAGAATCAGTGATGGGCTCAGTTTCAGCCATAAAGACCAGAGGCATGCTGGAGAACCATCCAGAACACAGTTGGAAATTCTAAAGCTGGAAGTAAAAGCTGGAGGTGGAGCTTTGTGAGCACAGCTTATCAACTGGAGCCCCAAAATAAGTTGATGAGACCCCCCCAAAAAAATAGTATTTACCTTGGAGACATGCAATTATGGTTGATTCTATTTTCTAATATATGTTTTTAAATTCATTTTCTATAGTGATTATAAGTTTTACAATATAAAAAATAAACGTTAATGTGACTCTTAGTTGGTAGATGGCCTCCATTTCTATGGCTCAGATTTACAAACAATGGAATTAACACAAGATTTCTTTTTTAAAAGATTTATTTCGTTTGAGAGGTGAGAGAGAAGGGGAAGGGCCCAGAGCAGTCTCCATAGTTGCACATCATTAGTTATGACACAGTTTCATTCCACACAGGTGGATATGAGGCTGCACTGGGCGGGAACCCCCCTGCATGGGAGGTGAGAACTTTAGTTGCCACTGATCCCTGGACCTCGTGGTTACAAGGCAAGTGAAGCACTCAACCTGCTGAGCTATCCAAAAATCCCTGAGTAACACAAGATTTTAACATCTTGTCTTGGAGATGACTAAGTTAATGCAACTGTCAGTTTCTTGTTCTAATACTTTCATTGACTCCTGTTGTCAACAAAACCCTTGAGTTTATTCCCCCATCCAATCTTCAAGTGCCTAACTCTCACCAAGCCCCAAAAGCACCACTACCTAATTCCTAGAACTCACTATGTGTATTCCCCACTGCCAGAAGTGTACTTCTTTCTCTTCTGTGCATCTGAATCTCAGTCATCTTAATGCCTTTTCCAGATTTTTCCAGCCCACATCTGTTTTCACTGAACTCTCAAGAGTTTTTTAAATCATAGTTTTAGCAAAACTTGTTCAATGTGTTTTCTCTCCCAACACTTGAATGATACTTAAGGGCAGAGATTAAAATATGTTTCTGCTCAAAGTCTACTGTGACTTCTTAGCTGCAGGAATACTACTATCTGGAGAAGCATAGCACATTTCCCTGTGCAGATCTCCACAGGATAGTTTTATGACATGAGCTCAGGAAGCAGGGCCTGTATTTATCGTCTGTGTTATAAGGATCATGCCCTGCCACACACCCATCCTTCACTAATGCAGACACAAACCCTTACAGTTCCAGTTTCTGGCTGGTCTTTTCCTGCCTGTTATCTTGGTTCCTTAAACTCAAAACATCCCAAATACAGTTTATTATCTTCCTTCCCTGTATCATCTGGGTGCTTTATTTCTATTAATGGCCCCACCTTCCTCACAACCCCACAGGCTCAGCCTTGACCTCTCAAGCTCCAGATACAGCAGTCCCCTCTTATCCACAGGGAAACTCAAGACCGCCAATGGATGCCTGACACTGTAAATAGTACCAAACCCTATATATAACGGGTGTCCCAAAATTCACGCAAGAAGTAATTTTGATAGAAAACACAGGTTTATAATTAAAAATTTTTAATTTTTTATTGATTCATAAAGTACCGGTATACAGTATAGGCTTATGTATGGAAGAGTGTATCAGGTAAATGGCCTCCACGGATTTGCTGGCACATACGCACTCTTGTTGAAATTTTCCATGACCGTTTTGCATAAATGTGGCTGAATTTTGTTGATACAGCGCTCAATTTCCTCCTTCAAGGCATGTGTGGTCGTGGGCTTGTTGGCATAAACCTTAGACTTCAAAAAACCCCAAAGAAAAAAGTCCAACGGTGTTAAATCGCATGATCTGGGCGGCCAATTCTGATCACCAAGCCACAAGATGAAAATGAGCCTCATCGCTGAAGATGGATTTTGTTCGAAAAATCAGCATCCACTTGTTGTTCCATAATCCATTCAATGATCTCTATTCGCTGTGCTTGGTCAGTAGGCTTCAGTTCTTGAGTCAACTGAACTTTGTAAGCATGAAGATGCAAATCTTTTGTGAGAATACGCTGTAGAGAGCTTCTCGAAATGTCCAATTCTTGACCATGGTGCCAAATTGATGTCCCTGGACTCTCAGCAACACTCTCACGAACTGCTTCAATGTTTTGTGTTGAACGACTTGTTGAAGGACGGCCAGAGTGTTTAAGATCACTAATTGATCCAGTCCCCCTAAATTTTTTAATTAATCTCTTCACAGTTGATGAAGTTAAATCACTATTCCGACCATATTTTGTACAAAAAGTGCGAACTGTCGCTCCCAAACCTTCATCATTTAAAAAATATTGTTCAACAATGAAAACACGTTGTTCCTTTGTGTAGCGCTCCATTTTTTTTAATATATTTTTATTTTTGACAGAGAGAGAGAGAGAGAGAGAGAGATACAGAGACAGAGACAGAGAGAGAACTGAACTGGGGGAGCTCCCAGCTCAGCATATGGTTCCACACAGGCCGGGGCCGGGATTCGATCCGCAGTCCCCAGCGCTGCGAAGTGAGCGCTTAACCCACTGAGCCATCCCAGCTTCCCCTGTGCTCCATTTTTAATAACCCTGAACTGTCAGCTGTCACGCTGTCTTTTTTTTTGTTGGCAACATTTTACCACACAAATGACGCAAAATTCAAATCTTGCGTGCATTTTGGGACACCCATTATGAAGGCTGTCCAGAAAGTATCCAGTCATGTAATATGAAAAATAGAGGTATTTATAGCTGGATTTTTTTTTTTTTCCGGACAACCCTCATATATAACAGAAAATTCTGAGATGTCCTAAATTAAATTACAGCAGGCCTAGGGGTAGAAGGAAACAAGGGAGATTAATCAGTTAACTGCAGGGGGACAAGACTAACAAAAGACTGCTTACATTCCTGAATGTTATGTTGAAACTTTGAATTAACGTCCAGGTGGCTATTTCCTCAATTATATAAGAGAATAGCTGAGCAGCCACCTACAGGCAGTTCCACCTCTTGCTTATGAATGACTTTCAGGACTGTTGCCCACAACCAGTCCAAAAGGAGCAAATGCTTCTTCCTTATGGACTATGCATCTATCCCATAACTAGCCCCACTTTACCTTCTCCCACACCCTTTATCTATAGCCAATGTAAATTCTTTCAAAACAACTTAAGTCTCTCTTTTCCAAACTGTTTGCATTAAGGAGCCGATCAAATCTAGGATGGTGGACATGTCTTCTAGCCTTGCTGCTTGTGGTTTAGACTCCAGACTCCAGATCCTGGTCTTATGGCTACTAGCATTTGTTCAATAAACCCTTCTAGAGAAGCTTTCAGTCGTGAAAATTTTTGTTTTAACATATCCTATGTCTTTTCCATACCAGTTCACTTAAAGGAAGCACTTTACAGCTTCTCTTTGCATATACAAATTGTCAGCAGCACCACTCCTGTGCTTTGAGGCCATTATTAAGTAAAATAAGGATTACCTAAACACAAGCACTGCCATACAGTGAAAGTCAAACTGATAATGGAGAAGGCTACTAAGTGACTAGAGGACAGTAGTTATTGTACAGCATGGGGACATAGCACAAAGGGATAATTCAGGTCCCGGCTGGACAGGGCAGGATGGCATGAGATTTCATCATACGACTTAAAATGGCATATAATTTAAAAATTATGTTTACTTCTGTACTTTTCCATTTAACATTTTCATGCCATGGTTGGCCATGGGTAACTAAGGCCATGGAAAGCAAAGCCATGGATTGAGGTGACTACTGCAAAGTCAATTCTATTTGCTTAAAATCTTGAACTATTCCCTGTCTGCCATTCCCACAGCATCCTACTTCAAGTCATTATTTCTGGCCAAAACTACTACTATAACTTCCTTCTTTTAAAATGTTTTAAACTACATTAAAATTATGTATTTTTCATGGTAAAATGAGCATACTTCCAAAAAGGGAACATTTAAACATTTTTTAGGGGAAAAAAACCCAAATAGTTATACAAAAAGCAAGCCCTCTCTCCATCCACTTCCTACTGTCCTAGACAGCCATTTTCAATCTGTTAAGCAGTTTCCTCTGGTATTTACCTACATATTTCTAAATAACATATGTAATGCTATGTTTTAGCTTTTCGTCTTCAATATTAACTGCTAACTTTCTTCAGTGGAAGATGAGAATTTAGCCCTCTTCTTCCCCAGAAACACTACACAAAAAATTCAGTGTATAACTTAAGATTATGTATTATTTACATATGATCCACGATGAACTGATTACATTTCCTTTCTTTTTTTGTTTTCCATGGTTTGCTGCAGTCTATTATTGTTTTGTTTTGTTTTTTTACCTTTGCCAACTAAAAAGGGGGTTCCAAAATTCACGCAAGATTTGAATTTTGAGTCATTTGTGTGCAGTAAAAGTGTTGCCAACGAATAAAAAGACAGCGTGACAGCTGACAGTTCAGGGTTATTAAAAATGGCGCACTACATGAAAGAACAATGTGTTTTCATTGTTGAGCAATAAAAATTTACAATTTTTAATTATAAACCTGTGTTTTCTATCAAAATTACTTCTTGCGTGAATTTTGGGACACCCTTTAGATTAGATTTTTATTATTTTTGAATACCTTGATCCATATAAATTGCAAAATAAAAATTTCATATCATTTTATGTTGATTTTATAGTATATTTAAACAAATATTAAGTAATCATAATGTATAATCTCATTCATGTAGAAGGATATTATCCCCAAGACCCCTCAAACTCCAACAACTTAAGTAACATATTTCAGAATAATAAAAATATTTAAATTTCTGCCTAAAGAACCAGCCACATTTGCTATAGCATAAAAGTAACTTCAGTGAAGTACAGGTACATAAGGGTTCCTTATGATTCCAGTCTCCAAATGCCATTGCTATACAATAACAGGCAATATTGATATAAAAGATGTGTTACTGATTTTCCTGACTAGCGTCTCTGTAGTAATTTTATGTAGAGCATATTGCTAAAATTTGAGAAACTGAATCAGTGATTTCTAGAGAACTATGCAACATTCATGTAGCATTGTGTTCAAAATAAAGGGGCTAAGGTTTGCGTCACTTAAAAAAAGAATGTAGTGCTATACTAGATTTTATTAAGAAATTTTAGGTATAGAAAAAGTAGGGTATAAAAATCGTGTCTTCCTTCTGGCATTATAACTAAATTACATTAGGTTTTTGTTAGCTTCACACATATTTAAATTCCTTTGTTGATAGAATGAAAAATATTCACAAATTAAGTGAGTATCCTGTGGTTGTATTCACAGTCTATTACTGTTTTCCTCTATAACTGCCTGCTCTATTCCCAGACTGACATATCAGACGGGTAATGTTCTTTCATTTTGTCCCATTGCTTCCCAGTTTGGTTCTCACCCCACCCGCACCCCCACCCCCAGCTAAGCCCCTTGCTGGAGGGGTTATGGCTTCCATGTGGGAGGCCCCCTGCCCACTTGTGTGGAACAAAACCATGTTGAAAACTGATGACTTACAACTACGGAGACTGCTCTGGGCCCTCTCCTTTCTAACTCTGTCTCTGTCAAAAACAATAAATCTTTAAAAATAAATAAACAAATCTTTTTAAAAAATGACAGTAAAAGATTTAATGTAATACACATTGAATATAAAGTGACTCCATGGGCCAATAATACTCAGAAAGAAAAAGAAATGGAAGTGAAAGAGAAGGGAAATCTGTTACAGAAGGTTACCAGTGAATAAATGAATATAAAAAGAATATTTAGAAAATTCACTATTTTTTAACTTCCAATGAAGTTATTGATTCAGAAATAGATCATCAATGGATGGTAAAATCACTAGGTGAAAAGTTATTGGGGAACTGTGTAAAATTATCACTCCCTTCAGATAACTTATGTAAGTGCAAACCAAAGCCTGAACAGTCTGGCCAACACCAACTTAGCCAAGTGATCAAACTCAGCATTACCAATAATGAGGCTGATAATATGTGCCTCTTGATATAAGGCAATGAGAAGAACACATCACCTCTATAGTATTCTAACCAAAATCATTTAACCTGAAGTCCTTAAAAGAAAGACAAATCCAGGTTGTGGGACATTCTACAAATAACCACCAGGACCCTTCAAAATGTTGCTGACATGAAAGACACCTATTCACCCACCTCCCAAAAAAGTTTGGCTCTAAAAGGAGACTAGAGACATGAGTGCTCGCTTCGGCAGCACGTATACTAAAATTGGAATGATACAGAGATTAGCAGGGCCCCTGCGCAAGGATGACACGCAAACTTGTGAAGCATTCCATATTTTTATTTTAATAAAGTAAAAACAATAAAATAAAATAAAAATAGAGACATGTGAACTAAATGTTATGTGTGGTGCCAGATTAGGTGCTGGATATGGGGGTGTGGGGAATTCCTATAAAGTACATTATCTGGACAGTTTGGGAAATTTGAATATGTTCAGATTAAATAATGTATCATTAAATTTCTTGTTATGATAATGATAGTCTGGTTGTGTTGGGGAATGTCCTTATTCTTAGGAGACAGAAGTATTTAGGAGTCAGAATGATAGAAATCTATTTTTAAGCAATTAAAAAAAAAGTGTATTGAGATACAGAATGTGGCAAAATGTAGTAATTGGTGAATCTAGGTGAAGGGTTCACATAGTTTATTAAACTATTCTTTTAACTTTCTGTAGTTTTGAAAATTCTCAAAAAGTTGTAAAAACAGACACCCAATTCCCTGGTTACTCCTTTTACATACTCTTTATTTCACAGCCTCTATTTACGCTAACCTGCCTAAATTAGTATTTCCTCCCATGCAGACAAATTTCTCAAGGCCCAGCCTCAACTGGGCCTTGATTCTTCCCTGAACACTTACAGTATTCTACCCTCACCATCCCCATGTCAGACTCCTGTCTGGTATTTCTACCTCAGAAAGGTGGAGAACACATGTCTACCAGTTGAACTTTACAGAGAATCCAGGATATGTTGTCAACAAATATCTGTAAAATAAATGCCATTTTCTAAGATGAATAAATCTACTCTCATGCATTCACCTTTTGTACACTCCAAAGCTATCTTGTACAAAAATCCAACAAGCTCTATTGCTCTTTAGTACTTACTCATATTCAGTGAATGTAGTTACCAGGCTTCTATGTATTTTTCTAGTAATTCAAATGTGCATATGCATTGGGCCTACCACTACCCTGAAGAAATTTACAAGTTATTTGTGAGTAACTTCAGGTCATTCCTTGACTTTTCCCCTTCTATTTTTCTCCTCCTCTTCCTAACCCTTATTGCATTAAGATTCTGGGATGGAGGGGATGCCAGGAAGGCTCAGCAGGTTAAAAGCCCTTTGCCGGCCAAGTCTGGGGATGAGTCCCAGTCCCAGCTGCAGCCCTAGCCCTAGCCCTAGCACCGGCCCCGGGGCCGTGGAGACCCATATACTGAACTGGGGCATGCTTCCCTTGTGGAAGGCCCCTGGTTTGGTTCCCGCCTAGGGCATTCTTCCAGTGCAGGAGGCCCCAGGTTCACAGGGGCATGCTTCCCATGTGGTAGGCCCCTGCCTGGTACCTGACCTGCTCAGCCCCACATCCACTTATGTGGAATGAAATTATGTTGAAAACTGTGATGTATGGTTCTGGAAACTGCTCTGGGCCCTACCCCTTCTCTCTGTCTCTGTCAAACAATAAAAATAAATCTTAAAAAAAAAAGAAAAATATTCTGGGATGGTAGTGGAAACTGCTAGCCTGAATTTCTTAGAATATCAATGCAGTAGTGCTAAAGTGGAAGTCAATGAAAGAAGAGGTGGTTTCTCTTACACATTTTTCATCATCCTACCTGTTCCTTCATGGGCTCTACTCCAGCACCTACCACTATGGTCTATGTAATTCCATGGAGAGGTCCAGCTCCTAAGCCAGTCAATCAGCCTCCTACCAGACAGGACTCTTCCCAGTCCTAATACCTGGTCACAAAATAATCACAAATGCCAACTGCTATCTCCTCTTGTGTGTTCTCTCCTGCTTACCTTTTGTGACACTTGATATCAATACTTCTGTTTCTCATTTACAGAAACTCTAGTGGTTCTTTTCTAAATCTGCCCAGTATTTTTTTTAATCATAGTCATTATATTTTCAATAACTTCATTTAAATACAATATACTTATTTTATGTACCACATACAATTCCAGCATCTGTGACATTCATTGACAACTTGATAGTACAGGTTAAATTTTTAAGAAAAAACAAAGGAAGACAAAACAGGGTAGAACTTGGATTCTAATCTCATCCAAGATACCTGGAACCCCTGAGAGAAATCACTTTAGGGAACACTAAAATGAAATTCATAAACATATAGAATGTAGAATTTTTTTCAACCATGACTCGTTTTCCTTAGGAACCAGGAGCAAAAAGGAATTCATAGACAGAAAGCAGATTTGTGATTGCCAGGGCCTCAGGGAAAGGGGGTAATAGGGAGTGTCTGCTTAATAGGTATGGGGTTTCTGTTTGAGATGATGAAAAATTTGGAGCTAGATAGCTATTTGATTGCCCAATATCATGAATGTACTTAATGCTACTGAACTGTATACTATGTTTAAAATGATAAATTTGTTTTAAATATTTTTGTTTGGTTTTGACAGAGACAGAGACAGACAGAAAGAAAGGGGTGGGCCCAGAGCAGTCTTCATAGTTGTACATCATCAGTTTTTGACATGGTTTTGTTCCACACAGGTGGGTGGGGCCATGCAGGGCTAGAGCTGGACCTGGGCTGGGGGCCTCCTGCATGAGAGGCACGCTCTCCTCGAGCCAGGGACTGAACTGGGGGGTGAGAACCGAACTGGGGGCCTCCTGCATGGGAGGCGCACCCAGTTCAGCTATGGGTCCGCACGAGTCAGGGCCAGGATTTGGTCCTCAGGGTTGCAAAGTGAGCATTTAACCCGCTGAACCATTCCAGCTTCCCTCCAAATCATTTTCATCAGATAGTCACTCTGTGGAAGTTAGACAACTGGCAGACTTCAGCCCACAGTGATGTCACAAGCACTCAGCCAGCACCACCCCAAGCCCTCCCTTCACAACCTTCAAGAATGAAACATTCTGATACCAACAAGACATATTTCAAATAGTTTAATTTTAAAAATATTCTATTCAGTGCTAAAATATGTCTTCACTCACTGTTGCCCATTTCCATTTCTTAAACTTTTTTGAAACAAAAAATAAAATCACAAAGTTCAATTAAACATGCAGATCTCAAAGAAATAGAACTTTCTAGAAAGTCTGAGCTGAAGGAGTACTGTGGGATACAGGTACTGTTGTCAGGCCTCAAATTCTTGCTGGGGCAGTTTGTGGCATGAGTGTTAGGGACCATGGCAGGAGGTAGGGGACATTGGAATGAAATGTACAGGTGAAAACAGGGAAAGCTGCATTTGTGTGTGTATATATGTATATTGGAGGAAGGGAATGGTTACAGTGGGGGACAGCTAGAGTGCCCATGAGAGGCAGGATAACCTCAGTAATGGGCAGAAATGCCAGGTTAGCAAGAAACTATATGAACTTTTCTGCCCTTATATGGCGAAAAGCTCCTTCCCTTCAAAGTCTCTACCCAGGCATTCTCCAACAGCAGCCTACAGGGCACTTAACCCTATGGTAAAGTCCATGAGTCTATAGTTGCCCTTCAAGTTCAAGTATCTCTAGGCACTCTCCTCTCTAGAGGGTGCCTTCCACATCTCTTTCCTCTTGTAGAAACACCAGCAGCTCAGTCCAGAGGTTCTGGAGCAGAGATTGCTACCTGGAGGTGACAGATGAACCCTGGGATGGCTGATGCTCCAGCCTACTTGGGGTGCAAAGGACATGAGTACTCCTCTTCTCAGGAGCAAGCAGACACAAGGTGCCAGGGACAGGAAGATGATGCTACAACCCCAAGTCCTATGTCAGCCTTCCAGCCCAGAGGGCTTCTATGTGCAGGCTCTGGACCCCAGTGCTTGCCCTTACCCCAGCAACACAGCACAGTCAGATCCAGACACAATAAATAGAGGCAGGGGGCCAGGAGGCAAAGGGCACCAGGATGGTGCTAGCTTTCTGACGCTGTCTGCAGCACTGCAGGTTGGTCCACACAGAAGCGTTTCAGGGGTGGAGCACCTGAGTCTTCCTCTTCCTCAGTAATCTAGGAGTAGCCAAAGCATGGAATTATAGGGCCATCCCTCTGAACAAAAACATCCCCATCCACCTAACTACAAACCAGAAGCCCAATGCCAACCCTCTTACAAATAACCAAATGTGTTCCCCACTATCTTATAACCTGGAGACACCAGTTTCCCACATTGCCTTCCTACCCTACCACAGTACCAGATGCACTCACATAATGCACCAGATGCAACTCACAGCCAGTACCATAATGCACCAGATGCAACTCACAGCCAGTCCTTTCTTTTTTCTTAGAAACTGGGAAGCCTAAAGTGCCTCCTTACCTGTGTCTCCAGTGGAACTGGTTCTTCCTTTGTGAGGGTGGGAGGTTCATCAGCAACTTCTGAGGCAGGCAGGGAGGGCTCTGAAAAAGAAGAAAGGTGAGCATAGCTGAGCGCCTGATGATACAGGAGGCTCCTTTGGAATCTGCCTTAAGCTGAGGGAGCTTTCTCCTAAGAGCTATGTGGAGGTGCCTTGGTGAAGAGGCAACACTGCCAGAGAATTAATATGTATTATATGGAGAAATTCACAGGATATGAGCAGGGGCCCCAAAACACCCAGAATGTATTTATAAAAACTTGTGTATTTATTCTTACATTTCAACTTCAGTCACCTTCAAAGTACTCTTCATATGATGCAATATATCTATCAAGAGCTTTTGCTGCCTCTCAAAACAGTTTCTGAACTCCATTTTGATGCTTTTAGTGCTTCTGCAGTTTTTGGTTTTTGTTTTTTTAATATTTACTTTATTGTTTGAGAGAAGGTGAGAGAAAGAGAAGAATGGGGGAAGGTCCAGAGCAGTCTCCATTAGTCGCACGTCATCAGCTGCAGCAGTTTCATTCCACACAGGTGGATGTGGGACCGCGCAGGGTGGGTACTGAACTGGGGGCCTCCCACATGAGAGGCGAGAACCTTTGCCGCCATCCTGGCCGTTACCAGTTGTGCCACAGTTCAGCATATGTATTTGCACAAACCAGGACTGGGATTCGATCCCCAGAGCTCACGGTTGCAAGGCAAGTGCTCAACCTGCTGAGCTATCCCAGCATCCCCTCTGTTTTTTTTTTTTGTTGTTCCTCTTCCACACTGGCAAAAACATTTCCCTTTGAGGACTTTTTTCATCAGGGAAACAAAAAATAGTCACTCGGGGATGCCAGGTGATCGAATCCCACCCCCATCCGTGCAGACCTATATGCCAAACTGTAGCACAATTGGTAACCACCGAGCCCCAAAGCAAAAGGTTCTCACCTGCCATGTGGGAGGCCCCCAGTTTGGTTCCTTCCCAGTGAAGCCCCATGTCCACCTGTGTGGAATGAAACTATGTCACAACTAATGATATACAACTAAGAAGACTGATCTGGGCCCTTCCCCTTTCTCTCTCTCTCTCATCTTCTCTCAAAACAAAATAAATCTTAAACAAAACAAAACAGTCACTCAGGGGTGAGATCCAGTGAATGGAGTGGGTGGGACATGGAGGTCACACCATTTTTGGTCAAAAACTACTGAACACTCAGCACAGTGTGGGCAGGTGCATTGTCATGGTGGAAGAACCAGTCATCAGTTTGCCACAACTTGGGAGACATTCCTTCTGTACACAGCCTCTCACAATAACGCCAGCTCGTATACTGATGCAGATAGGTTTCTAGAACACTTACCTAGCAGGGAAGCCTGTACTACAAGGGGCCCACCCTCCAGAAGATAATTCCACTTTTGGGGGGTGTTCCCCTCGTAGAATGCAAAGGGCATGAACTCTGAAGTTAGAAGGAATGAACCTGGAGACACCCAGTTCTACCAGTTACTAGCTACATCATCCTGGATAAGCAAGTTAACCTTTCTAACACTCACTTTCTCATCTGTAAAATGGAGATAAGAGAATAGGGTTTGGGAGGGAATTATACCAGGCATCAGATATGCAATGCCTCACAAACAGCCTGGAACTCACTTGTGTCACTTATTTTCTTCCTTCATTCTTTGAGAAGGGAAAAATACAAGCATTCTCCAAAACAGCCCAAACTGTTAACAAATGGCTTGTGGCTTCTAGGCTTTGTGGCATTTTCTCTAACTTCTTACTCTAGAGAAACATAAAGAGCAAGAGGCAAGGCCCCTCTTAGATGCTCAGCCTAGGTCAACTGACAGAGACTCACCCTCAAGGATCTCCTGGCCCAGAGTAGGAGGCTGGGAGTCATCTGTGCGGAAATCAGAGGTGTGTGCTGGACTCAGGGACTCACTCTGCTGAGGGCTGGGGCTCGAGTTGGTGCTGCTGTCCACCTTGAGTTGATAGACATCAGACATAGAACTCTGGTTGCTATTTTCATCTGAAAATCAAACATGACAAAAGCAACAGCTTGAGGGTGGTAATTTTTTTCTCAAGAGTAACACAGTATAGAGCCAAGGGCCTGGTATAACTCCTTAGGCAGCCATAGACACACTATACCAGCGGTCTCCAAACTTTTCAGCCCGCGGGCCGCATTAACTATCAAACAGCAGTTTGGGGGCCGACTACACACTCGAGGTCCAAATAAAAAGAATCAAAACATAGATGTTGTTTTTAATTATTTATTTAATATTATTTTATTCAGATAAAAAGGTCTCCACGGGCCGGATGAGAGGGCCTCGCGGGCCGCAGTTTGGAGACCCCTGCACTATACAGTGATCATTGTTGCAGACATACCCTGTATCAATGGCAGACACTCATGGGGCTTCTTAGCACTGCAAATCATCAACAAAATCTAAGTTGAGGGGAAGCTGGGATGACTCAGCAGGTTAAGCTCTCACTTTGCAGCCCTGGGTACCGAGGATTGAATCCCGGCCCCGGCCCATGTGGACCCATATGCTGAACTAAGGTGTGCCCCCAGTTCAGTTCTTGCCAGGGCCTATGAGGGAGGGAGGCTTCCGGCCCAGTTCCTAACCTGCGTAGCCCCGCGCCCACCTGTGGAGTGAAACTACCTTATATGGAAAACTAATGCTGTCAACTATGGAGACTGTTCTGACCTCTCCCCTTTCTCTCTGTTACTCTCTCTGTCAAAAAACAATAAAAATAAATCTTTAAAAATCTAAGCTGATTAATTTAAGCATTTTCTATTTCACAACATATATTTTAAGCATCAGATGCAGGTAGAATTTTTTTTTTTCCTTTAGAATCTTTAAGTTTATGCAACATGTATATTTCAGGAAGGTCAAGATATAGTTATTAATCCTTTCTTTGTTATCCATCAATTATAGCTTAGTATTTTCTCACTATCCAGTGGAAGAAAGGGTCATGTGTCTCTCAACCTTTCTCACAATGCGAGATGTGTAGAAAATGATAAAATTTGTCTGGCACTCTCCACTATCTGAAAGAGGGTGGTACCTGGAGGTGGTCAGCTCAGGCCTTTCTGTGGCCCAGAATCCACCAGAAGCCTCAAGGACCAAGGGTTTTTCGTCTGGGAAGCTGTCTAAAGGCTTAAAGTTGCCACTTGTAAGTTAATAGAAACATAGGTGTCAACAACTCCTTCCTCCCTTGCACCTCCAGCACCCCCATCACCAAATCTGATCCATCATTTTATCACTTCATTCCTTCCTCTCCTGCTGCCTTAATTCAGGCCTCATTATCTCTGGCCTGGCTTCCACTAAGTCACTTAACTGCCCTTCCTTCAGTCCCATGTACTCTTAATTACACTTCTAGACCAATGCCAGAGTGATCTTTCTAAACTCATCAATGGTTCCCTGATGCCTAAAGGATAAATTTCACCAATAGTTCTCTACGCAGGCCCCTTCACTACACATAAAGCCCTTTCTGATCTCCAGGCTCACTGCCTGCTGTTAGTCCATATGCACTGTTGGTTCCAGCCAAGCTAAACCTAAGTGAAGATCTGCTTCATACACAGGTGTCTGTTATGACTTGTTCTTTCTAGTCTTCCTGGAAAGCCCCTGTATAAGCAACACTGAGCTAAGGAATCATGTCCTCCACAGAGCTGTGTGTCCTAGGCATCCTTAGATGGAAATGACCATCCTTTTATGCTGGTATTATATCGTGTGCACACCTGAATTTTTATTATTTTACACACCAGTTTCCTTCCATTGTACTCTGTGCAGGCAGGCTCTGTGGCTTACTAGTTCTTGAATCTCTTGTGCATAGTACCTGGCACATAGTAAGAGTTCATTTAATGTTCACCAAATGAAAAGGATGAAATGGTGGCCAGACTGAGAAAATGGAGCCTCATATGTTGTCTCCCAGAGCTCTATGATTATTGAACATCCCACGCATAGCTATAATCTTTCCCTTGTATTCTTCCTATATCACACTAAGCTGGGTGGGGAGAGGATACCTGCATACTTCCAATCTAGTTTTGAAGAGAAAATTATAAGCCCTTTCTAGCCTTTACTTCTGCACTATCTTCTACCCTGCTTCCCTGAAAATAAGACAGTGTCTTATACCCTGTTTCCCCCAAAATAAGACAGTGTCTTACCCTGTTTCCCCGAAAATAAGACAATGTCTTATATTAATTTTTGCTCCCAAAGATGCGCTAGTTCTTATTTTCGGGGGGATGCCTTATACATATTTCAGCGAAAGGCAAAACTGTAAGTAGGTCTTATTTTCGGGGGATGTCTTACTTTCGGGAAAACATGGTATGCTAAAATGGAAGTTGCATTTTATTATAAAAATAATGCTGTCACTTTTGAGCGTAGGGAAACACTTTTCTTCTCTAAGCATCAGTTTCCTTAACTAGAGATGATGAAAACTGGTTTATATCACAGGCTGATGTAAGGATAGAAATGAGAAACTGAAGTGGAAATGCTTTGTAAATAGTAACTGCCACATAGGTGTAAAAGTTAACATTATGAATGTAGTGCTGACACAGGCAGGATGTTTACTGAAGACTGGTTTAGGAGGCAGAACTTGTGCTAACAGTAGACAGGCAAACACCCAGGCTTTGGGTGGCCTACTCAAAGGCACTATCATAAAATACAAAGTCTAAGAGCTTCTGACCCAGAAAACCAGGAACTAACACGAGGGCTGTCACTTACCAGTTATGTGACTTTAGATATGTAATTTCACCTCAACAAGCCTGTTTCCTTAAATGGAAAATGAGAAAACTACCATCTATATTGCAGGGTTATTGTGAGGTCTAAATGAAAAAACACTTATGTAAAGTGCCTAGTAAGATACCAGCAACACAGTAGGCATTGAAATGATACATAGATCTATTCCTCTTATTATATTCTTAATGGGTTCATCTAAGTTTTTATTTTCCTGCAAGGAAGACATATGAATACAACTCACCCTGGAATTCAAGGAGAAGAGAGGAATTGGCTGAGGCATCAGAAGGAAAGCCATTAGGTTCCCGGGCTGCTGAACCATTCGATTTTGACTTTTCTTTCTAGAAACAGAAAATAAAGAGAAATATGACAGAGCCAAGCAGGAGACTCACAGAGAAGGAGAATGGTGCTATCTGAGATACCACAGAGGTCTGGATTAGGACGGAACATGAATAACGCCATAATTTGAGAATGTGGGGCCCAAGGAATAAAATCCTGGACAGGCATCCCCAAGTTTCAGTGTCTCTATCTGTAAAATGGACCTTCACAGTGCTAGTATCACAGATCAAAAGTGAGAGGCAAGATACAAGATACACTTGTTCCATGTGGTACTCTTCTGCTTTCTGCCCTGATCAAAATGCTCTATTTAACCCTTCCCTTTGTGGATGGGTGAGAAATACAAAATATTCATTAGAGAAAGATTCCTATTTTAGTAGCACAGCAATAAAAAGGTAAGTGAAAGAAGAATGGTCCTTTCCTTTGACTAGACAAAGGAAGGAGTCACTGATTATGTAATGAAAAACTTATGGGACAAAGGGGCCCTGCTGGCTCTTTATTTCTGATCAATGACCCCCCACCTCCCCATCCATTAAAAATGATCACTCCACATCAACCTCTGCCTATAACATCTTTTCCTTCAAGTAGGATGTAGGTTACAACTGTAGGGGAACCACAGTGGCAAGGTAAGCACTGGTTTGCAACAAACAAACCTAATGGCAAGGAAATTTACAGATTAGAGCATCCCAACAGCCAAAAGTTTAAACTGGGTAATATCAAACTTACTAATTCTTATTATTTATAATGTACATGTATTTATTGTACATTTATTGTACTAGCAATACAATTTAGTTTTTGTTTATAACTCTCCATCCTCTCTCTGCAATAAATCAACTATACACATTTATGAATGTCTTTCCCTACATTTTGTCCTATGCAGACAGATTTTTAATGTAGCTATACTTTACCATTTTACTACATAAGCTATATGAACATGATTTTTAAGAACCACATTAATATTCTGTATGTCACAATTTCACTTAATCACTTCTGAATTATTGGACATTTAGCTTTAACTTATTTAGGATTGTTTATTTATTGCTACTAGAAATAGAGCCACAATGCTCAATTTTTACTTTTTCCTGGATTATTTTATTCAGGTAAACACAAAAAAGTATTCTACATGAGAACATAGAAACATATTATTTTTCTTGAAATACACTGTACCCCACCACTCTAAAAGGATGGTGGCAATATATGTGATGTACTAGTTTCACCCCATCTATGCCAACATTTGGCTTTACCATTATTTTATTTCCTGATCTCTCATTTATCTTTATTTTAATTATTTTGTGTTCACATGAAATACATACTCACTATAGGAAATTTTAAAACTACAGAAAAAGAACTGAAAATCTCCTGTACAAGCAAAGACAATGTGCAAATGTATTTGTATGGAAAATGGGTCATGACATAGTATAACTTGCTTCCCTCCCCTTATTCACCACATTAAAAACATTTTCCAGGGGAAGCCGGGATGGCTCAGTGGGTTGAGCGCTCACTTTGCAGCGCCAGGGACCAGGGATCGAGTCCCGGCCCCAGCCCATGCAGAACCATATGCTGAACTGGGAGCTCCCCCAGTTCAGTTCTCTCTCTGTCTCTGTCTCTGTATCTCTCTCTCTGTCAAAAATAAAAATAAATTAAAAAAAATATATTTAGAAAACAAAACAAACAAAAAATTAAAAAAAAAACATTTTCCAATGCCATTGAGTAATCTTCTACTAATCTTCTTCTAGTAATCTTCTAATA